>JAHWFP010102993.1:4183-19225 GCA_023313725.1 Lithobius niger | reverse complement strand
AGAGGCCCAGTACTGATGACGTCACAATATTTGCACGCAAACGGGATTAGGACTCTTTGTCTCTTAACCCTTGATCCAACTAAATCTATTGAAAGTTTGGACGATGCTATTGGGAAATCACAATATTTTAATGCAAATGTGAAATAACAGCAATGCTCTTTAAAATCGGTGACATACTTGGGGCTGCCCTAGTACATACGAATATAAGAATATAAATTGCGTTCGTTACAGCTGCATCACTTGTGCGCGAACGCAATCAAACAAGAGAAGCGATCAAGTCGGGAAAGAATTAATTTTTTTTAAACCTTTTTAGTGGCGGGGACTATAATAGAATTGTCATTCAAATTATATGATTTTTTCCTTCATTTGGTTCGTTTTCATCTTGCAATAAATAAATTTAAAAAAAGTATATAAAAATAAATGCTTCTAAAAATCCCGTATTCTGTTATAGCTGATTAACGTTTGTCTTTTTCGTAAACTTTTTTTTAAATACACTGGAAAAGCACTACGCATAATACGCTTCTCAGCCCTTGCATTCCTTTTGAAAACGTCGACCATAAATGTCTTTTTTATGTTCTCCATTCTATTCCAAAGTCTTCCATTATAAATTTCCAGTCCCGGTGTTAGTGGCTCAACACCCTTCCGGGTTCTGCCCACTTCAAGGTGGAGAATGTAAAATTGTATTATTATTTATTATTATTAAACGAGAGTTAAGCTGTACTTCTATTTCAAAACATGATAAATAATTGACTTCAATATTCAAGGCAAATACAGCATATGAAAAATACAAAAAAACGTACGATAGAGAAAATGCCAAACTTCCTGAGTAACCATCTTGGAGGAGTAGGAATCCTCCACAATGGCAGCTTAAGTAGTTAGGTGTTTTGTATCACTTTTTTTTTGCCTTGAATAATGAAGCTAATTTTGTACATGCTCCGAAATATATGCCTTCGAAATACACGGTTTTAGTTTCGCTTGATGCGGAATGTTACTCTAATGTATTTTTTTAAACAGTTCATCGTGTGCTATACCCAAACGAAGATATCTGACCTTCGGGGTCACGCTTCTATATGTTACTGGCGACAAAGCAAAGTTATATAAAAAAAAAGGGATTGATGATTCTACTTCACACAACAGACTCAAGAGAGAGAAAAAATTCTAATCTGTGTGATATTTTTAACAACAGTTTCAGCCATTTAAGGTTTTTGAAAAATTCTTAGTAGCTTTGAAGTAAAAACGAAAGCACGGCGGAAACTGGTACGCGGACACATAGGCACTGACAAAACAGGCACTCGGACAACTAGGCATCCGGACATATAGACACCGGACAACTACGCACCAAGTTTTAGATAAAAAAATATTTAATTGGGATGGATTTGCCCTCAAATTGGTGGTGGTGGTGGGGGGGGGGGAGTTTGCTATAAAATGTTCGTAACGTTCAAAACTGCTAAAGATTGTTGGCATATTCATTACACTAGCATCTCTGATGTTATGTATTAGCCGAAGCGAGCGCGGTAGCGTGGGCGAGGCAGCGTAATTTGGAACATTAAATCACCACACAAATATTAGGGGGAAAATGTACAAATCTCCTTCCTTCCCCCCCAACGGTGCACACGAATAAGTAAGTGTACCAAGATTTAAAACATGCTATGCAGAATTTGATGGCAATCCATTCCAACTAAAAAAGAAAAGAAAAAAAAACTTTGCGCCCATTTGTCCGGTGTCTATATGACAGGGTGCCTATTTGTCCGGGTGCCTATATGTCCAAGTGCCTATTTTTCCAGTGCCTAAATTAGGGTGCCTAATTTGTCCGCTGCTTATGTGTCCTGCATCCGCGGAAACCCCTAGCGACCAGAAGGAACGACGGCTATTACTTTCCTTGCAATAGTTTTAAACCAATTTTTCTTCTTCGCCACTGTAAGCAGTTAAAATTTGTATGGCCACGACAAGAATAACTAATAAGAAGTTAGCTTTCAACAGTGTGAGCGATTAGGCTTCTCTGCGTTACATTACGGAGCTCGTTGCAGCCAGCCACGAGTAACTTAAAGCTTTTGGATTCATGTTGTCGTTGGCCAACAGCGAGTTATGTCTAAAGGTTTGAGTGAGTTGGCACTCGTGAACTATACTAAAGAAAACGTAGTAAGTCGTAAAGGCAAATAAGCAATGAAATTGATCTTGTAGAAGTAGAACAGAGAATACACTGTACCAACACTTTTTAACAGCTTGCCTGAACACTTACTTAACGTTGAAAAATTAAGAAGGACGCTAAAAGCACATATGTACTTAAAAACATTTAAATATGAACCTTCACTTTTTCTTCTCCTTTCACATAAAACTTTGTACCTTTTTTTTGTTGTGGTTATCAATTTATAATATCTTTGACCCACTCTGTCTTTAACTATGGACTTGCTTGCATTTACGTTATTGCCTTATACTTTCTCACCATATTAGTATTATTATTAAGTTACTTTTTTCAATTATGTGAAATATTGTTGAAATATTAAGAAATATTGAATATTGTAGACTCCTACAAGTTTGACATAACAAACTTTGAGTCAATATGCAATAAACTATTATTCATTCATTTAAAAAAAAAAAGAATAAAATAGGATAGAATAGAACTACTGATTGCAATACATCTCTTCGGGTCTGGTTCATTTCACAGACACTCATTTCATAGACATTACAGGGATGCTGCCGGTGTGAGAAAATGTGAAAAATGTGAAAATTTGCCAGTGGTAAAAAAAAATGTAATGATTTCATGTCGAATCACTATTTGATTTCATTTGTCTTTGTAGCTTGTCGTTGTAATGAGACAAAAAGACAAGCACACAAAGAGAAATGAAATAATTAGTGATTATACAATGAAATTGTGAATTATGAACTGTGGCATCTAAGAAAGTGGCCTATATTTTCTGTGTAAATCTCTCAAAGGGCTTCTTGTATCTATTTTTTTTTAATCTTGTCATAAGTATGTTTAATTAACAGGCTGCACGAGCAGAATAATTACGTGGGTGTAACAGTATTTTTATTATAACAAACTTTAAAGGCTTCCTCAAATAGGAAAAAAATAATACTGTAATTGCAGAATAATTATTGTACAATGGTTACTGGGGAAAAGGTTTTTATTAAAGAATTACGAAACTATACTTTGTTCTACATTATGTTTTCAGAAAACTGGCTGTATGACGCCACGTTTTCTTCCACTACGAGTGCAAAAAATCCGTAAACATCCCATTCGTAAACTCTAACAGTAACTTTGTTGAGTCTACAAGTGTGATATCCACATGTTTTTGCACTTTTTAGTGCAAGGAAACGAGTCGTTATTCAGTCAGTTTTCTGAAAACATAATGTGGAACAAACTATAGTGTGATATGAAAACGAAGAAATAATGATACAAAAGTGAAATGTAGGTATGTGAACGATGTGATAAAAATAAAAAGTGGGAATGTGAATAAATGTGAAAATGCTGGTGGGTAGTCCCACCAGCATTCCTGCATTATCAAAACCTTTTTTTTTCGATACTGCCGGATAGCTGTGCGGCCTTAGCGAAATGGTTTAGCAAAACCTAAAGCCCTCTCCAGACAGAAGAAAATTTCGTGAGAAGTGATGCGAAACTACGTGCCAGCAAGGTCAAAATTGATGCAATCGTATGACTGGTGTTGCATTTAGCGACCAATATTGAAGTTTTTCTTTCACCATACTGCGTTGCCGTGCAGCCGCGAACAGACAGTCTGGTTAGGGCTTAAGCCCTAACCAGAGTGGCTGCTCGCGGCTGCACGCCGACGCAGTATGGTGTAAAAAAAATACTTCAATATTCGTCCTTAACGCAACACCAACCACACGATTGCTGCAATTTTGACCTTGTAGGAACATAGCCACGCATAGCTTCGCACGAAATTTTCTTCTGTCTGGAGAGGCCTTTAAGTACCGGGACAGCGTACCGCATTAAGAGGTCGGGCAATTAACCACTTACCTTAAATATTTACTCCAACTATGAGGTTAGTAACTGACAATATTGAGAATGCGATACCTCGTACACGAAAAAATGCTGTAGCCTGACATCACCGCTGGGGTGTTTTGATTAGGTGAGCACATGTTAGTGTGCACAGAATTGTAAAAGTGAACGAGTATGACTGTGGAAGATATAAATCGGGTTGTCCACTACTGAAGCAAAAGCTGCGCGTTAAAGAATTACGAGGTAATACATTCAAGGCACGTACATCCTTCTGAAAATGAACGGTACTGGCTTCTAGACTGTAGGCAAGTACAACCCGTAATTACTCTCTTGGAGGCACCCCCCCCCCCCACTCCCTCCCAGCACAAGAGGTCGTGAAATAGCCATGATTCCCTCGATTTTTCTTTACCTCCACCCAATATTTGAAACATAAACACCGGTCCCAAAGCCAACGATTCATAAATACCATGAAATATTCTTTTAGTCAACAAATGATATTACAAAGTTAAAAAAAAGGATAATAATAAAAAAATGTTTTTAACAATGTCTGTGAACTGATAGTGTCTGTGAAATGATCATGTCTACGAAATGATTGTCTGTGAAATGAGTATCTGTGAAATTAACATACCTGTGAAATTATCATACCTGTGAAATGATCGTGTTTATGAAATGAGTGTCTGTGAAATGAATGCCTGTGAAATAAATGATCGTGTCTGAGAAATGAGCGTCTGTGAAATGAGTGTCTGTTAAATGATTGTCTATGAAATGAATTATGTGAAGGAAAACCAAGCAGTGCTACATAAAAATACAAACAACGTTTCAAAAATTTTCAATTTTCGTCATCAGGTTAGCAATAAAATTAAAGCATGGCAAAAGCCACTAAGTCATCCTACATTAAAAGCATAAAACAGTAATTTAAAACGGATAAAAACCACCAATTTCTCCCCTCAAACGAGGCAGAAATGGCAGCCGAAAAGCAACGACCCACCTGCTCCGTTGGGATGCAACGTCGCAAGGCAAGTTGTATGCAAATCGGGGGTCACGTGTTTCAAAGGTGCGATGCATTCGTTATATGGATTTTACAATATGTCTGGCAAAAAGTCGAATTTAAGTGTTTTAATTACAGGAAAATATTCTTTTACAAATTTATTATATGGCACCAAGTGGTTATGTACAGGTGGCGTATGTGTATGGATGACAAGCGTTTCAAGATTAGTGGAGTAAAAAAGCACGGTAACAGATTATGTGAAGGTATGAAATGAATGGCTCCCATCCTCCAACGACTTTGGCTTCCTACCACCAATGCAAAAAGAACGAAGAGAAAAAGACGCAGCGAGCAGGTCCATTAAAAATGCAGATTGCGGCAGCTGAGTACTCGCACCAGCATGCATTAAAAATAAACACAATTTCCATGCCTTCTGGACACCATTATTGAGGCATATCTTCGTTTTCTTGTGGTGTGGTAGTTTGCGTGTTTCTTTTATGCTTGTATTTAAAAAAAAAATTATACCTTTATCTTTATTGAAGTTTGTAAAATACGCACTGGCTTTCCTTTTCTCACCGGAAACATGCATTTAAAAGCAGCATCGTCAGGGTTTATTTGAAAACCGGCTCACTAAAAAGGGTACGAACAAAACGAAACCTATGTACTGGCATGGTGAACTTATCAGACCATGGTAAAATACTACAACCTGGCTTTATACGAAGTTAATCAGCGTATAACTATTTGCATAGCTCTTTGCATGAATGAACATTAAGCAAGATAATGCATAAAAAAATGGTCGTGGGGGGGGGGGGGGCGGAATTTTCGATGCAATCATATAAAAAGAAACTATCCGAAATCCTCTGAGTTTCTCTATTCTACTCCATTTAAAAAATTTTAACATGCTTAATGTTTACTCCTGTAAAGTGTTAAGCACATGTACATTGTATAAAACTCGGTTGTATTGCATTTTCCATGTCTGATGAGTCCACCACGCATGGTACTAAACGGTTGTAAATTTTTTTATATGATTTAATAAAGCACGAATTCACAGTTTTTTAATGTGTTTTTACTGTGAACAAAAAGCAGAAAGTTAAAAAGCACTTTAGTTATTAAAAACACATACAGAGTAGCCATTAAGTGCTGGCGAAACAACGAAATCACGACGTTTCAGTTCGAAGGTCTGAACCGTTTTCAGGTGAAGGGTTTAAAACATGTCAAACAACTTAAAAATAAAAAAATAAATTAATAAAATTATTTGGTTTTAGTTTTTAGCATGGAACCTTGTATCCTTATGACTTGTAAGTTTTATTTCCATGGCCCTGCTCTGCTGTTATTTTATTAATTTTTATTTTTAAGTTGTTTGACATGTTTTAAACCCTTCACCTGAAAACGGTTCACCAGCACTTAATGGCTACTCTGCATGTGTTTTTACTGTGAGTCGGGGCAATCCAGTGTGTATTTTAAACTTTGGATATGAGTGACCACTCTTGAGTGTTAAATTATATTGCCTGCATTATTAGGTAATAGGTATGTCACCTGAAGCATTGTAACGATTATGCAGTAATGCAATCAGGGGTGGTGCAAAGGTGCAAGGGCCCAAGTGGCAGGCAGCGCCAAATTAAGCCCCGTAAATGCCTAGTGCTTAAGATTTATTGTGCCCCCTCCCCCCCTCTATATGCAAGTTCAGCAAACAAAGAGGCGTAATGCAACGATTTTAACAACTTTTCAGTAAAAGTAAAAATTATTTCTTATTTAAAATAGTACCTTATTTTATTTTTCCCACGAACCGGGAGACACCCTTGAGGCTCTTTTTCGGCCTGCGGCTCGGTGCTTGGTGCTTCACCACCCAAAGCACCTCCCTCCTCCTTTAAAGACGCCTGTTCACCATTTCGATAGCGTTGCCAATATTCTAAACAAAGCATCCACGTTCCAGATTCTCCGTTATCTAATAGGCTGATGTGGGTCACGTGATCTCGTTTTAGTTATGAAAATTGAGGCACTGCTACGAATAGCGTTGTACCATTTTTAATTTACCGCTATTTTTTTTACATTGTTCGAAGATTCTGCGCTGCTGTATCTAGGAGTTGAAAAGGTGAAAGGTGCCTTTAATCATTGCCTTCACGAGTCAAGGGCCAAAAACGCCACTTGCTGTATTATTTGGTCTGGTTTTGAGCCTCTTGGTCCCCAAAATTTACGTAATTGTTGATTGAGAAGGGGCCCAACATTTTGCTGTTGTGCCCCTCCTCGGGAAAAACCAGTTGCGGCACTGCGCTTATGCAAATTGACAAATGAACCGTTGTAAAGGTCCTGCCAGTGGTCCTGCCTGTGGACGCCACACACTGTCTTTCAGTCATTATGCTTTTAAAGCTGAGCATGTTCGATTCGCCTGAGAGGACACGGCGTCGCACACTGTCCCTCGGATATTACGCTTTTCAAGTTGAGCATGTTCGATTCGCCTACGATGACACGACGTCACACACTGTGCTTCGGTCATTACGCGATTGAAGCTGATCATGTACGATTCGCCTGCGACGACACGACGTCATAGTGACCTTCGGTTATTTATTATACGTTTGTAGGGGAGCATGTTCGATTCGCCTGCGATGACACGACGTCACACACTGTGCTTCGGTCATTACGCGATTGAAGAGAGCATGTTCGATTCGCCTGCGACGAAATGACGACACCGTTCTTCAGGAATTGCGCAATTGAAGCTGAGCAGTCTCGTATAATCCGAAGTTATAATATTAAGCACTACTGTCACGGTGCTTGAAACATGAAGCTGTATTATAAGGCCTCGTGGCTATTTTTACGCATTATATTAACAGTGAAAGCAGAAAGTTTACATAAGGGAGAGTTAGCGGTACGCCGTTAAATTTACATTCATTTATTACTTAAAACTTAGATGATGATAAAAATTAATTCCCCGAAATTATGATAAATTTAAAATGCGTTCTTACGTACATACCGACTACAACAACAACAACACAGGTACACTTCAGAAGCAAAAACCAAAAATTATAATATCTTGGCGATTTATAATTTTTATGGTCGCCATCAAAATTTAAAAACTGCGTTTGATGTTTGCCATTCGCAAACTCGGCGTGTTTGCAGGTTACCAACCGTAGGCGAAACTTTAAAACCGTTTCCTAGTTTTAATCGATCTGAATTTCATTAGGAGTTTACTGAAGAGTTCTTATGTGGTGCATTAAACAAGATGATGCTTGTTGGGTAATTTCAGAAGGTGGTTTCAGCTTTAACGTAAAAGTACTTACAAGTCACGCGAATACAGAAGGTCGGTTTATCGTGTTTCCAAGGGAAGAGCACAACACATAAGGTTTTAGAAATGGACTGAAACGATGTCAGGGCTTAAGTTCAGGGCCAGTACAGTAATGCGAGTAAGTAATGTAAACATTGAGACAAAAAAAAAGTGTCGTTACGTGCCTTACATCTGCATTCCCCGATAAACTGCACCGAAAAATAACACACTGGATAAAAATGTAAGAAATGTAAGCACAACAACTGCAAATTTACATGACATATCTTCAAAGATGGTATAATCCGCTAGTGTGTTGCCGCCAAGTAGATGAGATTTAATTGTTGTCAACGTTAACTTGTTGTCAGATGTAAAAAAAGGCGGCCCATTTTACCGTAACAAGTTTATATCTGATTTCAGCATACTGGCGTAAATTCCCCACGCGGTAGAAGTCTTTGCAAATCGTTTGAATCGGGTGTATTGGGTCCAGTAACGAAGAAAACCAAAACATTAAAGTGTGGGAACGTGTCCTTTGTGGAGAAAAACTACCCTCAATAACGTTGATTTGTGTTACTGGCAACTAGCTAGTAACTAGCTATTACGTTCCAGAAACAAAAAAATATTAATAAAGAAATGTGGAGAATTGAAAAAATCGGGGAGTTAATAAAGAAAGTACGGAGCTGGATAATTGCAAATTAAAATGTTGCGAATTATATTAAAAGGGAGAAAAAAAAAAGGTGAATGCGAAAAAAAATGTTCGGTGTTCTTTTGTTTTATTTTTTTAACATCTCTATTCTGTTATAAAGACCCATGTTCCTTGTATTATGAATCTATATATTTATTTCGCTTAGGAGCAGACTTAGTTCAAGAGCAGAGCTAAAAGGATTGTTAGGGATCAGGATTAAACAAAGCTTCAATAATCAGCAAGAGGGCAAGCGGGCTCATTCTTCCCACGGTAGCAAAGAAAAAGGGCGAGCGGCCGACAATGAGAACGGATATGCGCCCTAACAATTAGAAACAAAAACTATTGCTTCAATAATGCTGACTATTAGAGCCGAGTTGAAGCAGCGGGAATGAGCTACACCGGCGTATGTTACGCCGGGGAACAACTAGTTTATTATATTAGTTATTTTGTTTATCAAAGTATTATCAGTTTTTTGGCCATCTCTCTTTTCTTTATATTAGTTTTTGTTACTTGTGATGATTTTCTAGTTTTGTTTTGAACTAAAAGCCACTACACACGAGCCAATGCATCGTAGTGGTTGATGTATACACTATGGAAATATTTAAAAAAAAAAAATAGCTAATCCGCAGGCTCCCATGTTAATTCACATAGGGTATAAAGACACCTGCACAGGAAGTAAGGAATCGTGGAACAGCTTCCGGTTTTAATTTAAGAAAGACAAGTTTAAAGTGAAGAAGGACATGTTTTAAACCTGAGTAATTATCTCTTTTACTTTTCCGGTCTTTACTAACTACGATAAAAACCTTTCAATATCACTGTCTCTTCCTCATCTTTCGCCTCTTCCCCGTACGACAGACGTCGTTTATCACTCCCCCCCCCCTTCCGACCATCGGGCTTGCTTCTCTTATCGCAAAGCTCTATTCAGCAACCCCCCCCCCCCTCCCGATTCGCTAGATTCTCGAATTACTTCTCAAAATCCATCGTTTTGCAGCTTTTGGTCTTGAAAACGTGACGCAATATTCATCAGCTATGTATGCATGTTAGTTTGAATGCTAACATTCCCCATGCGCACATTCTAAAATCTTCTACGTACATTCCCATCCAAACCTCCCTCCCTTCCACCCCCCCTCGCAAACGTGAAGAGCGCACTACACGTCACCTATTTCCCAACTTCGCGCATGGCATCTTCAGTGCGTTGGGTAGCCAGGCAACCACGCAGTCACGAGGACTTTTATTATGCAGTATATGTTGTTAGGTTTACAAATTGATCGTTCGTGTGCCTTAGATTTGTGTGTGCAGCGCATCTTGAGTCCTGCAGATATTTTATGAGCGGCTACGTCTTCCTGGATGGAGCGGCTTTAATCAACGGCCGCCATTGTTTTTTATAACCATCTTGGATATCAACAAGGCACTCTGCTACCAAAAATATACAATCTATTATCTGTGTTCGCTCTGGGGCGAACTCAAGATAGGCCGCGGACACTATAAGTACTTGCGCTTCACACTCGATGTAGTAACTATGGTAAACGTATGTGGCAGATTCAAAAATCTGAAACTGAAGGAATGAATTTAGTCAAAGAAAAAATGAAATATATTTAAAACTTGCTTACAGCTCGTGTAAAAACGGATGAGTTTACTTTATAGTAACACATAAACAACGTGTCTCTTATTTTGTGTGTTTTGACTTACTAAGTTACTGTCCCCCCTCTCCCCGCCCACTCCACATTCTACTAACATTAAAAAATTACTTACCTCCTTTTGGTTTTTTGGTTTTCACGAACTGCAATAAAGAAATCATTGCTTACCCAATTATGCCACTTTCCATCTATGCCCCCCCCCCCACCTTGACCTTCCATGCCTGCTTCTTCCATTTCCCCCTACACTCGTACATCGCCACATTCGCGAACTACTTCTCCCTTTTCCCATAATCCACTGTTTAGTTCTTTTTGTGTTTGAAAACGTGACACAGTTTAGCGTGGGTGCCAACATTCCCCCTCAGCACATTCCAAAAACATTGTAAATAACTTGCCTCCTTTTTTTGTTATTTTTTTTTCTTGGTCTTCACTAACCACGATAAAGACACTTCAACGTTAAGCAGACCCAGACAGCCGCGCAATCACGAGTGCTTTTCTAATATAGTGTACCGCAAAACGTGTCCTAATGTGACTGACAAACACACGATTACCTACTTTACACTAAATTGCCATCCCATAATCCCATTGAGCGCACTCAGCCCTTCCTACGCGGACTCGGAGAGCTCTTTTAACTTAAAACGAAATGCAATTTAATTCAAACAAACCGCTGCCCCAACTACTCACTTCCCCTCCCAATCCCTGTTCCACAGCTTACCAACAAAACCTATTCCTGAGAGCTGACGGAAATGGGGCTACAAACCCGTGCAAACGTTATAGTACTTAGTGCGGTGTTATCTTCGTGCAGAGACTATCCGTTATTTATGTTGCCGATAAACTATTCTTTTTTATTTTTTATTTTCTACACTAAAGCAAAACGGAAACCTGATAGCCACCGCAGCGCGTTGGCGGGGTCAACCAAGCGTCACCTTTTCGCGAGCCATCAGCGAACAAACAGCGAACGTGGAACGGCGACCAAACTTTGAACTTTCATTCTTTTATTAACCTCCCACCACTTCCCGCGCATTCTTTGTTCCGCTTCCCGCTCTCCCCTTCATACCCCAAAATTAATCGCCTCTCATTTGGCACCCTAATTTGCATGCATTCCTCGTGTTATCCTAATATGAATTCCATGTCCCACTTAATTACGCGTCTTTTGAAAGACGTTGTGACGGTCTCGTTGGCCTTAGAGTTCTTCGGCATCCTCCCCGCATTTCTCTCCCCTGGCGGGGCCCCCCCCCCCATGCCCCGATAGGCAGACAACGAAGAACGAAGATTGGTTGGTTCTTTTCTCGTCATTCCTTCACTGGAAATTATATCAGACAATGACTTTGGCTCGCGCATACAATTTCTGGGCAGCGGAACAATGATATTAGTATGGAAGCGGGTTAGCGCTGCGCTGTGCTGCGCGAACCTAATTACCGCACGAATAAGAAAGCATAGACAAATACGGGAGAGATAGGCCCCTGTATAGGCGACCATTCCTTCGCCCTCTGGCGGCGGGCTCAACAAACAAAAATGTTGAGGAGGTTATCGCAACGACAAAAATATCGAATTTTGGCGTCGAATTAAATTGCAAAGGTAAGTTCATGCAAACGAAAATTGAATTTGGTTAAAGATAATTACGTTAAAGAATGAAATCGTATTGGTACTCGATGTACCATATAAAATTCGACAAGACATTGTCCTTTTCCGTTCTTATTTTTGTCATCTTGAATGCAAATAAGGAAAGCTCACGGCAGCGCGAATCTTGTTTTTGTGTTTCTTGTTCTTCGTACACGACTGTACGTGTTCTCATCCAAAGAGCTTTCAAAACAACGAAAACCATACTTCTTGGTTACAACTCGTAACCAGAGTCAGATTGGGTGGAGTTGGCCTTCTCCTGGAATGAAAATGGGGGAGGAGGGGGGGGGGGGAGATTTTTTTTTCTAAAATATCCTTCTTTTCCGAATTTGTATTTGTGTTTTTTTTTTGGCACTACAGAGGAGCCCCTCACTATAGGGATGGGTTGTTGTTTGACGCGCATCCAGCCTTAGCCATAGCGCCAAAGGGTCGCATGTACTAAGATCCCCTACCCCTCTATGGATTTTCCCGATGGACCAATGTGACACTGCTCATATTTGGTATTCTCGTCACAACATGTCAGCCATGCTCTAAAACACTAACATGGGGCATCTTGACAATGCAGCTACTGCAGGGTTTATACTCGCAGGTCCACTTAAAATTCCAGGACTTTTCCATGATTTTTCAAGGAGTTGTCAATGAAAATTCAAGGACCGTAAATAACAGAAACGAGAAAGGTGAAAGACAAATTTGTTAAACGTGGACTTTCGTAATACTATGGCGAGAGTTTTCTTCTGTCAAATGACTGGTGAGACGCATTAATACTGGCGCCGCAATGGCTAGGCCACAATTCGTTTTTTTATATTTTATTTTCTCTTTTGTTATATTTAACACAATGTTGCACTCATTTTGACACGTAAAACAGGAACACGATTTTCTGTTACAGGAATTTCCAGGACTATTCCAGGACCTGAGGCATTATTAGAGTTTTTCAAGCAATTTTCCAGCCCTGGAATTTCATTTTTATTTTCCAGGACATAATCAGGGTTTCAAGGACCCGTACGAACCCTGCCACTGGCATTAGTAAATCACTACCCGAAAATTAATATTAAAGTTTTTGAAGAAATTGTGGGAGCTTACATTAGTTTCCTTGTGCATTCCTTAAACACTAGATAGTGCTAGATTCTGCGCACTTTCCTTTATTAACTGCCATTTTAAGACGTAGCAAACGTCAGCCGCTAGGCTAACATGAGCAGATGAATTGTTAGGAATCTACAGTATACAACAAGATCGTAGTTTTGTTTGTTTGTTTATTGGTGAGTGTGTGTGTGTGTGTATGTCCGCAATAGGAATCTCAATAATCTTAATTATTTTGTTTGTTTGTGCGTCTTTCAACCTGAACTGTCTGTATAAGTAATGATTCAAACTGTCTTTTCAACAACAAAAAAATACACAGTACTGTTGATGTCATGATTTTTTCAAATGGGAAATCAGAACAATCCTATACTATAAGAGAGCGTTGCCCAGGAAAACTGTAGAGCTGAGCGCGAGAGTGACCAGACGGAGCGAGAGCGAGCTTCTCAGATCGCCCACTAGATGCCACTACTAACAACTCGCTCTTAAACGAAACCACTAGCAAAACGAAACTAGGACCAAAGTAGGACAGGATACTGTTATCTTTGAAAGGAATTGAGGCTTTCCCTGTTGTAGTTGCCTGGTTGTTATCAATATAGTGTCCGGCACGCGGACGCGAGAACAAGCTTCGAAGACCACCCACTAGATGCCACTATTCTTGAAAACGAAACCGAAAACAGGACGAATGTAGAAAATCGGTAACGTGTATTACCGTTTCCCGGGCTCTCAGTACGAATCACGCGAAAAGTGGCGAAGCTCAAAGGTTTCCATCGTGTTTTAACAGGCGTTTCCATACGAATAATAAATATACTGGGGGGGGGGGGGAGAGTGAGCAGCTGCTCTTTGCATTGTAATGCTATAGATTGGGAGTGGGTAGGGGAGAAGACCAGTCTATCCGCTGGCTACAGCTTCATTTCTAATTGTTGGAAAGTCGGGGAAATATTTAGTAAAGGTCAAAATTACGCCACCCGAGCGAAGCTGGGTAGTTCAGCTAGTGGTCTATAAAACCAGCCATATACTGGGCTGCCGTAGGTGTCACACTATTTTCATGAAACGGGAAATCACAGCAATGCCCTACAAAACAGGCCATTTACAGGGCCCTAGTAAGTAACCTATGTATTTAATACACAGAGTTACAGCATACCTAGTTGGCTTTGTTAAGTCTCGATTAATACGAAAACGGAAATTATTGACCCAATGAAAGTTTCCCGGTCCATCGTCCGGGTAAGACAGCTACATGGTGAATGGCGATGCATTGCTGTGGTTGATAAGGATTTCGCAAGTCGGGTAAAGTAAGGTTTAACTTTATATTTTCTTAGTATACCTTACTTTACAAGCAGCTATTCAACGCCAAAAATTAGTTAAAAATGCGTAAAAAATTTTCTTTGACTATACATAACTAAGATCGTAATTTTGTTGTTTGTTTGTCTGCAGTGGGACTCTCGATAATTTTTATTCTATTGAAATCCATGTACTGGGATTCCAAGAGGCTTAGGCGACTGGGCGACGGACGACGGGCGACCGGCAACAGCGGTGTTTAATTTGTAAGGAGCTTCAACAATTACTTGCAGATGTAAGTAGTTAAGGGTACTATTTTAGCAGCTTAATATGGCGTTGTGTACGGCTCCTAACAGAAAACAATACTAAACTTCGGTGCACAAACCTTTTCCTAACTAATTCAATGCTATTAGAGATTTTCAGTCTGTAACAGTTCCAATGCAATTCGTGTTTGAAGATTTCAAATTTTCTCCGTAACAGATTTCAATGCTGAGGGGAAAGCCTAGCATAACGTTGTTGTGTGCAGATTAGTATTAGAGTATGGAGATGTTG
>JAHWFP010102992.1:0-11972 GCA_023313725.1 Lithobius niger | reverse complement strand
AAAGAAGAAAACAAAAAGAGGAAGGCGAAACGACATGTAGCGTCATTCAACATATTTATTTTCATGTAATTGCATGTCAAAACCACAATATCATTTGCATACAATAGCATTTCAAAACAAATATAAAAGTAAAAATTTGCCGAAAACATGGAAAATGTTGTCTATACAAAACCGCAACTGTGCAAAAAAGGTGAGTGAATCTTAAAGGGACGATCAAAAGAAGAACCACTGACGATAGTACGCTGGAAACAAATATCGACCAATCATTTGTGCAACAATAAAACAACAACGAACAAAAATACGTGCAGGTCGGTTCGAAAGTGACGTGAAGTGAAGTTTATTGTTTACATGGGAAATACAAATTATGCAATAGATTTGGTGCACGTCAAGGAGTGGTAGAGGCAGTAATATTCATCTTCAATAAATACTAAAATACATGAGGATATCAATACAGAAAACCCATTTGAAACAAAATCCTGCTTGAGTGAAACACTTGTGTGCAAGGCAGCTGGGGAAAAAGTTTATACAAATAAACCTCAGCAGTGAGAAACATTATATGCTAATACATAAATTATTTTTAATGAGAGCACCTATTTCAATACTTTTGTAAAACTCTACAATTCGTCAATACCAAGCAGCCATGACAGGATAACTTGTACGACATATCGTGTACGTCAACGCATATCATGTACGCCAACACTCTTCTTATATCGTGTGGTAAAGTCATGTCAGTTTCAGTGGCTTGTCGACGAGTGTCTGGTTGACATTTAGGTAACATTGTAACATTGTAACATTTGTGTCTACAGCTTAGCCCTTTCGTAAAATCATGTTTGGTTGTTGGAGAGCACTTCACCCATTACTCCACTAAACTGCCTAATGGGTAACAAAAAGGAGTTTTAGTTAGCGCATTACTGTAACGTACATCGTCGTTTCGGACACTGTCGGTTGTGCCTTCATAGGAACTAACTTGCATGCATTTTTGCGTTGTTTATTTGTTTGTTTATTTGTTACCACCAAATAATACAATTGCTGCACCGATTAGAGGACCTGCAACTACTCCTCACAATGGACCTAACAACGGAAAAATCTGCCAGACTGTAGTTTAGATATACATATTTTGAACTTTATTTGTAGTATTTTTTCGGTATTGCGAGCAATGTTTTTATTGCCACGAAGATAGCATTACCTTTTATTTATAGCAGTCCCCCCCCCCCGGGGGGCTCGGTTAACCCTAGCTTGAAATTTCGGCTTCCCTGCCATGCTCGTAACACACTGCGCAGGACCGGAAGTAGCTCGACTGTAAGTGATAACCGGATTGGACCGGAGCGCATCATCTTTCTTTCTTGGCAATCACTTCAGCAGGTTGTCATTGGAGCTCTCCCAGTCTTCGATTATGGATACACCAATCCCCTCACCCGTTGGGGGATCGCAAGCCGGTCCTGAGGATGGAGGAGGATCGATCTCATCTCCTCACTCGCCAGCAGATACATCGATCCAGCTACATAGGCATTCTCCAAGGTCAAGAGGACGCCAAGGTGTGAGGACGATCCGCCCACCCCTACAACCTCCTATGATCTTCACTAGGTTACTTCAAGAGTTCCCTAAATGTGGCACCATCCGGCGGTTCGGTCCGTATCAGCGGGGCCGATGCACGATCCTACCTGTGTTTGCCGATTCTCCAAGGTCAAGAGGACGATCCACCCACCCCTACAACCTCCGTCTATGATCTTCACCAGGTTATTCAAGAGTTCCCTAAATGTTGCACCTTCCGGCGGTTCGATCCGCATTAGCGGGGCCGACGCCCGATCCTACCTGTGTTTGCCGATCCCTTGGATCGACGCCGAGTCCACCACCTAGGTTTTCTCCACCTGCTGGCTTCCGTTTGCCTGTCCTGTTCCCGACCTTCCAAAGACAATTTTGCGATCTTCTGAGATTCCGTTCATGACTTTTCTACGAATTTTACTGATCCGTTGCCCCTGGCCGCAGTGCCGGTTCCTTTTACCTCTTCAACATTATGTTGTGCGGAATTTCTACCTCCCTTTTCGGACAGCGATGCTTTGCCTCGCAACTTTCTATCTCTCGGCCCATCTTCGCCTCGTTTTATCGTTCTTGATTCTCCGGTGCTCATACATGGGATCACACCCTTAACAGGTCACCCTGATCCTCTAGACCTTCATCCTTTGCAAGCTTTGGCGACATTGTCTTCCTACCGTTCCTGCACTAGAGACCTGTCTCCTGAATTCCACGAACCTTCATCCCCGCAGTCACCATGCTTCAGCAGCAAGCGATCTTCCGATCCTCGGATTCCTTCTTCATGCGTGAGGCACGATCGATCCCCTGCAAGCAAACACCCTTCGCTTTCTACCAACAGCCCAGCAAGCAGGACAACAGCTGGCTAGTTACGGGCCATGCTCCCGCGCTTGACTTGTTAGGATGACTCTGTGAAACTGTCTACCGACCAAGTTTGCTATCTGATATGCATCTCTGTGTTTCGTCCGGTCTCGTTCCTGTGGATTGTTCCGTCTCGCTAGCACCGAGCTTCATCTTGCTTCTGCCACCGTAGTCAACAATGGGCATTAAGCCACTCAAGCCATCTAGCTCCGTCTTCAAGTTCGACTGTTCGATCCTCTTACGTGCTTACTTCGTCCTGCCAATTTGCCTGCTTCTTCCCGTTCCCATTGCTTGGCATTTCCATATTCAGGTTTGACATGATGACATTTTCTTCGATACTATTACCAGCAACTACCTCCGACAAACTCCGATCCACCATCAAGTACAAGCGGCTGATCTCCGTCTCGACTATAGCTTTCCAGGCCATTACTGGTTACCCTACATCACCTGCACCATAGGATCCGTGCAGCTTCTCCGACCTACCGCTAGAGGCCACCCCTCCTCACACCGGCAATCTATATCCGCTCCTCTTTCTGAAGACCTGTCCTTAGCTTCGTTCCTCTGTCACCAGCAGGCGCCTGCGATCACGGCACGAGTTTTGAACTGCAACGGTTTTTACCCGTCATCATTGTGCTACAACGATGTCTTCCGACTCTTCGACAGAGGACCCTTTCCCGCCCAGGATCGCAAACGTTCCTGATCCTTTCCCTTGTGTGTGTGTTTAGGATTTGCCTCTGGTAACAGGGAACATTTCGATACACATCCCTGTTGCCAGCATCACCGTACATGCAATGGATTGGACCTGCTTTGCCGTGTCTGCATCTCTATCTCTTCCAACGACTGGGCTGAAATTGCGTAAGCGAGCGAATTATCTGAAGCTTTTTTCGTGGTTTGCAAGTCCCTCTAGACAAGGTTCCCGTTCCTCCAGTTTCATCAAAACCTCCAGCTTCGTCAAAACCAAAGTCAGCTAAACCTCGATCACGCGCATCGACATCGATCGACTATTCCCTTTCCATTGTATCTCCCGCAGTTCCTGTTGCTATTCCCGAGGCTTCTGGTGTTCAACAGACCCGGTCAACTTTGCCGTTCTGGTCTGGTAGTCTAGGAGCTAGCTCGATGCACGTTTTCACTTTTATGTACCCTCAGTTTGACTGCTGGGCATTACTACACACCTACAGGAGTGTTGAACACAAGTGGTCACTTGGTCCAAATTATAGTCGTTTGGCGGCCATATTGGACGCCATATTGGGAATTATGCCCAATGATATCTCCCTTACCGGTGGACCGATTTTAACTTTCTTGTAGTCCATTTTAATCGCTGTTAAATGCCCTACAACTTTTGCGGTATGACGTTTTTCGGTAATCTCTTTAGCTTTTGAGAAAAAGCATGATTTTAATAAGTATTAAGTGAAAAACGCCGTTTCTTGAGTAAATTCCTTATAAAAGTGCAAGAAAGTTGCTATTAGAAACAGATCTGTACGGGAAAATTGTTGTTATTTAAATAAACTTGCTTAGCCAACCATGTTCTGTAATAAAGACATATTTTCCAATAGTATCAGATGGTTATTGGAGCGAAGCTCCGTTTATGTAAGCCCTCAAATGCGATCTTTATAATCGCATCACGCAATAACCACTGCCTCAATTAAAAACAGATTTTGTACATTGATAGCGTTTCACCTAGAGATGGTTTGTAAAAAAAAAATACGGAATCGAGCATGTCGTTGAGGAATAATGAAGGTGACAAAATGGGGCAAAAAATGGGCCAAAAGCCAAGAACCAAGACGCCAAACAACAACGAGGTCATAGTTTATTATTGACGTCATAGTATGTTCATGCAAAGTTTGTTTTGGCAGGTCAAAGTTTCTTTCTTTTTGATTAGTTTTCCCGATCAAACTATGACGTCATGAGCAGTTTTCATATAGATTGTAATAAACCAAATCGAAGACATTGTCACTTCTCGTCGGCCAATTCTGACGTTTGAATACACTATTTTGACGTTTTTTTCACCAGCTTTCCAATGGTCTTAAGTACAAGGAAAAATTTACTAGGGATTTTTGTATTTTAAAATGATTGTAGCATGTGCAATATTTATTTTAAACCAATATGTTTTTAATAAGTATGAGCATTTCGGCCTATGTTGCATCAACAACGTTGTTTTTATGATTCTATCCAGCTAAGTAGCTAGCTACCTTAGTGGCCTTTCTCTGGTGGAATGATTTCACTACTTTCAAAGGCTGACCCTTTTTGGAAACTTGGTGGCTTCCTTATGTCAGTTTTAGTTTTGGGTGGATTACAACTACATCACATGCTCATTTCACGGAATGTTTGATTATTCTGAATTTTAAAATCAATGTTTTAAAGAAGGAAGGGATAAGCCCAGTCAAACAGCAGTGAAAGAGGAGCCCGTTCCGTTATGTCGACAGTGGAAATGATGGTTTGTTGATTTGTTTTTTTGTGTGTTGGTTTGTTTATTGGTTTGAATTGATGCATCACGTAATAACGACTACATCAATTATTAACACCAGATTTTGATAGCGGTACATCAACAGGTGGTTTGTAAAAAAAAAAAAAAGAAGTTAAATAGGACCTGTTGTTGAGGAACTACGCCATCCAGCGCTACGAAAGCAAATGCACAAAGAAACAAGATGGAAAGAGCAACCGAATAGATGAGCAACAATGCTGTCGCCAATGCACTCGCAATGCATTCTCAAACTGTGCCTGTACCTGGTGTATCGTTTGTTTGTTTGTTTGTTTGTTTGTTTACTTGTTTGTCTGTTGATTTGTTTGTTGGTTTGTTAGTTTGTTGGTTTGTTGGTTGATTTTTTAAAATTTGTTTGTGTGTTGCCTTGTTGATTTGTGTGTTGGTTGGTTTGTGGGTTTGTTTGTTGGTTTTTTTATTGGTTTGTTTGTTGGTTTGTTTGTGCGTTTGTTTGGTGGTTTGTTTCTTTTGTTGTTGGTTTGTTGGTTAGCTCGTTCGCTTTCCTCCATTTTGTCGACAGTGTAAGTGATGACGCCCTAGTTTATAGGGGGATTTGCACTTAACCTTACTGTATCAAGTCTGTTAAAGAAGCAGGTGACAGGATGCTAGCCCATACTTCTCACACATCAATTACTTCAAACGTGAGTGGAGCTGTGATTTGTTCTACTGACAGTTACGTCTTTGTTAATGCACCATGATAAGTGGAAAACTATGAACTTTGGTATACAGTGACAGAGAAAAAGAAGGTAGTTTAACTCTGCAAATGCAAAGGAGCATCCGAACCTGAGGATTTTCCTAGGCCCTGTTATTGCCAGAAATTCTTTGGAGAAAATGTAAGGATTTATATGGTTGAGAATTATGTGCTGTGATTTTTAAATTTAAAAAACTGGATTTGGAACAGTAAGGTTAAGTGCAAATCCCCCATAAATAACCGTCTGATACTATTGGAAAATATGTCTTTATTACGGAACATAATGGTTAAGCTAGTTTATTTAATCAGCAACAATTTTCCCGCACAGATCTGTTTCTAATAGCAACTTTCTTGCACTTTTATAAAGAATTTACTCAAGAAACGGCGTTTTCCACGTAATACTCATTAAAATCTTGCCTTTTCTCAAAAATTAATAGGATTATCAAGAAACGTCATACCGCAAAAGTTGTAGAACATTTAACGGCAATTAAAATGGACTATAAGAAAGTTAAAATCGGACCACCGGGATGGGAGATATCATTGGGCATAATTCCCAATATGGCGTCCAATATGGCATTGGACGCCATATTGGGAATTACGCACAATGATATCTCCCTTACCGCCGAACGACCATGATTTGGACCATGTGACCAATTGTGTTTAACACTCCTGTAGGTGTGTAACAATGCCCAGCAGTCAAACTGAGGGTACATAAAAGTGCATACGTGCATTGAGCTAGCTCCAGTACTACGGGGTAAAAAATAAGAATGTTCGTAATGTTCGATTATATAAGAATGTTCTTTGGCTCCTTTCGTTTTTGCCGTGTGCCATCACCAAAAGTGCCCCGTTCTGTATCCGCACCGCTAGTGTCGCAATCCGTAACCTCGACGACTGCTACGCCAGCCTATACGAGTGTTTCCTCAGCACAATCGTCTTTTCCTGCAACATTAACCAAGCCCGGGGGTGATCCTCCTCTCTCATCCTCGGTGTCATCACAGTTCCCACCGGCCTCCACGTTTCATGCGGCGCTTGTTAGGGGATTGGACTTTTCAGCCAGGGCCTTGGGAAAACCCCAACTTCAACATTAGTTTTGTTTTGTCATGGTCGGAGTCCTTTGCGTCTGAATTTGAACGTCCTCAAGATGACAACGTGCATCTCCAAACATCCCTTACCAGTGCCACGGACCAGAATTTGGATTTACAATCTCAAGTTGTTGCTGCCTCAGACACCTTCGATTTTCTTATATACCGTTACCAAAGTCTCAGAATGAACTATCGCCTTCGGCGTCATCGGGTCTCCCCACTTTCAACGACTCCACCATACCGCCTTTATTACTGCAGTCACTCTTGGACGAGACGTCTTCGTAGCCCATCGGTCCGATCCCGCTCATCACGCAATCCGCCTGCTCTTTCCAATTCTCCGTCCATAACGGTTGTACAAGTCTGCACCTTCTCCGCTGCCTTCCCCATATGACGATCCCTCTGCAACCGCGGTCCAATGCTTCACACCATCACAACACCCGGCATTCTCTCAAGAATCCTTGCGCAATGTTCCTCCACCGGTACCACTGCCCTTCGGTTCTTCCGATCCTCCACATCAATCAGCCCTCACCAATCCTACGTCCCATCCTGCGTTCCAACAATCGACTCTATAATAATAATAATAAGTTTGTTGCAAAAGCAATCGGAATGGCGATGACCTGGTGGTCACTAACTGCCATCCGAAGTTAAAACAAAAAATATAAAATACAAAAGTTGAAGATTTAAAAAGTTTAAAACGAAGATGATAACCTGGCTGTAGAGGAAGGGTAGATGGTATTGGGTTGGGGTCACGAATGCCTTACCACCAAGGTTAGACCTACCAGGGACACAATGATCCCCGATGGAATCGCCAAACGTGAGGGACAAGTGAAGGAAAAAGCCGGGTATCATTGTCAATGTGTCTAAAATATAAAAATAAAAATAATAAAAGCATTCATTGGCTCGTAAAAGGACGAAAGGGAAAAGCAAGGGCTCGTTGGAGACTGCTTATGGTGAAACGAAATTAAAAAGTGAAGATGAGAATGAAGATTTTAAAAGGTGAGGATGAAAGTGGTGGTTTAAGGAAAAGGAGGAAGTGGCTGAGATTGCACTTGGTTAGTTTATTTTTGAATGAAAGAAGTGATGGGACAGAGACAGTCTCGTCACTTAGGGAATTCCATGCAGGTATAACTTGCAGGGCGAAAAAAGATTTTCGCGTGTTGGCGTGAAATCTTGGAAGAACTAACTTAAGACAATTTCCCCTCGTCTTAGCAACAGAACTTAGTTCGAATAATGGAAGGTCGATAGGGGGCATAGAGTACAAAATCTTGTAAGTCAAGAAAAGGTCCGCCTTAAGGCGTCGACACTCAAGGGTGTCCAGTTCGAGTATTTTAAGACGCTGGGAGTACTCCATGTTATGCATGCCTGGGAGTGATTTGGTATACTTCCTTTGTACTGACTAAATCCTATCAATATCCTTGAGGAGATTAGGAGACCAAACCTGGCTAGCGTACTCAAGTAATGGACGGACGTAGACCTTGAAGGCCCAAAGCCTGGTATGAAGATTCCCTGAATTGAAACAGCGACGCACCATGTAGGATCTACGGCTGGCTGCAGTAGCAATAACGTTGCAGTGTGTGGTGAACTTTAAGTCGGGCTGGAACCAAACACCCAGATCCCAGAAGTTGTCAAACGTTTCATTAAGAATCTCATCACCCAGGTAGAAGGTATGGGGGACACGACTTCTGCCCAAGGCAAAGCTATGACATTTCTCGGACGATAAGGGGAGCTGCCAAGTGACGGACCAATCATGGACTGAATCGATACTTCTTTTTAATTAAATCATCGTCAGATGAAATAAGTGGGGCGTGGAGTTTAAGTCGTCGGCAAATTTTTCTTGAGACGGCAGTTTCAGGACATTGGAGGTCATTCAGAAACACACAAAAAAGTAGTGGTCCCAAAACAGAACCCTGTCGCTCTCTAGTGGAACCTTTGGTTTCGGATAGTTCTCCGGCTGTTCCTAGTGTTCCTGTCACGGCTTCTCCCAAATTCTACTCTGCCCACGGGGTCTTTTCTGCTTCCCCGCCCATAGAGACATTGCACCTCCAACGTTACCAATGCATGTACGATCTCCTGTCAACCGATCCGATCCTGTGCGGCCGTCCATCACACCACCTGTTGCGGCTTGCTCCGAACTTTCAGCTGTTCATAGTTCTTTCAATGATCCGTGTCCTCTTGAACAAGCCTAGACTGGTGCTGCAGATTCTCCTTCCTGCCAGATATTATCCTCTTATTCGGTCTGGCAGTTTGATGACGGACCGACTTTCGTACCAGTGTTGCCTGGGATCGTCCTTCACTTGGAAACCCCCACCAGGTCTCTTCCCTGCTCTCCATGCCGCGGTCGCGCCAAGGGAGTGGCATTAGGAATTCGCATCTTTCCACAATAACTCACTGCACAAAACTGTTAACAACTTTCTTTTGGCGGCGAGGTGTTCCGTTTCCTTCCCGGTTCTATCCTCAGGATCGAGCACACTACCGATTCCTGGAACCGTATTTCCTCACCTCCACCCTCAGGATGCAAGACACACAATCTTCAGAGGTTGATCATGTCACGTGGTCTGCGTTCTCAACATATGCTTCTTTGACTGTTCTTCTATGATGCACATCAACCTATTTCCCTCTTGCAACCGGTCTGCGTTCCTCTCTCTCCAAGGAGACAGCCACGATCCTCTGTTCTGCTTACACTCCCGTTCCTTCACCGGCCTCTCGTCATCATTTATCAGTACCGTTGCTTCAATTTTGCAAATCACTTCTTGTGTTGACCTCCGTAGCACCTATTCGAACATGGGTGATCCGACGGCTCGGCGTGGGATCAGAGTCTGTGTCTGCTCCGCCTGTGTGGCTCTATCACGTCTAACTCCATCCCCGATAAGCAGTTCCTGTTGTCACTTTTGTGCCATTCTATCCGCTGCCTCGCATCTAGCTAGAATCCGCTGCCTAGTCTTCCAGAGTTGGTCATCCTGTTAGACCATCGATCCTGTTCCGATCATCCAAGCACCGATGGACTCAAGACTGCTTCCCGTCAAAGTTAGGATTGGCTTTTCTCTGTTATTTGCACTTCTGCCCTTCCCCTAGCGTTGAGCCGAATTTTCGATCCCTGGCATCGGATGTCACTATCTCAGCCCATGGGACGAAAGAAACATTGTGTCCATGGAATCGTGTTGTTGCGGTGCTCCGCTCAGATTAATTCTGTGGGGGAGCCAGCTCGTGAGGTGGGTGCTTCGAACCTAGCCCACCACCTAGGGTGACGAAGTCCGGCTATAAATGAAAGATATTTTCGTGGCAATAAAAACACTAAAATACCAAGGGCACCTGGTTGATTTTAGTTTTTGTTTGCCTATGCGAAAATATACATTACTTACCCTTTACCCGCCCAGCCTCCCCACGACGTCTAGGATCATTGGGGTGAAGAAAGATGATGCGCTCAAGTCCGATCCGGTTATAGTATATGACCGAGCTACTTCCGGTCCTGCGTTTGTTACGAGCATGGCAGGGAAGCCGAAATATTTCAAGCTAGGGTTAATAGAGCTCCATGGGGGGGTTGCGGGGGGGGGACTGCTATAAATAAAAAATAATGTATGTTTTCGTATAGGGAAGCAAAAACTAAAATCAATGGTATTTTAGTGTTTTCGTGTAGCTTCTAAGTTTCGTATTTTGAGACACAGTTAAAGGAATATTTCTCTTTAAAATATTTAAAGCTCATAGTCAGATAGAGCATGTTACTATAGGTTAACAGTTTTTTTAGCATGAGGTTTTGTGCTGTTAGAGGCTAATAGACTTAAGGCTGGAAAATAGTATTTAACGTACTGATGCAGCACGATTGCACGTTAAGAAATGATTGCAAACCATTTAAAAACATCAATTCTATATCTCATTTCATTTGGTGTACTGGGTCTGCAATCAGTGAACAAATAAAGTGCCAATGTAGCTTCCTTATAGAAGATAAGTAGGAATTTGGAACCTACTCCTGGCTGAGTCCACAAAATTTTAATTTGACTGACGTCATGACAGTTTTTAAATAAATAGTAATAACGTATGTTTAAAGATACTGTACGCAAATTCTTTTGAAAAATTGTGTACTATGGAAATGCGAGCTATGAAGTTCCGAGTTCACTAAGGCTTACATGAGCAGCTCAGGTTTAATTTCGTACAGTACGTGAAGTCATGTAATAATAAGATCTAGACACACGCTAGTGTGTCGCGCCAAGTTAGCCAACAAACATCACAATAAACATCACATCAATTCAATTGTCGAGGTTGTAAACCATTGTAGCGCGACGCCATAGCGTCAGTGACTTATATCTTGAAGCATAGTTGGGCACATTTCAGGTACATGGGGAAAAATAATGATGCGGTACAAAAGCTTAAATCGTGTTGAAATCGAGAGCAATGATCCACCTGACAAATATTAACTCGTGTAGGAATGCCAGCTAAGCTGCTTTCAATGCAAAATCTGACCCTCAATAACGTTGAAAATGTGTTTCTACTAGCTAGCTAGACCGCTCATTTCCATGTTAAATCCCATAGGGTGATTATTCATCGATACCGAGATAACAGGAAGGCTTCCAGCTTTGAAATTGGATGAATGGGTGCAGTACAATACGAACTGCATACCTTTTATGGTTTGAAGCCTTGGGGCGTAACGAGGATGGCGTGGGAGGGCGCGTAAGTACGAAAATATTGTTATAACCATTGCTAGTATTGTCGACATCGTCTCTCATTGGACGGACAAAGTTCGGACAATGACAACGTGTGTACCGACGTGCTTGACTAAACACACACTAGTGTCTCATGATAAATCTAAACAACGTTGCAAAGAAATTGTATTCAAGCCCAATTCACGAAAAATAAACCACCTGTAAAAACAAAGCAAAATAAACGAAGCCAAAAACTGGTAAGGAGGCCATCAAGTTGAGAGTGGTTCGGCCCTTCAAAGGAATGATAGCAACTCACAAAAACTCAAAAAAAAACAAATTACAACATAATTAAAACCAAACCAAAAACCTATAAAGAGGTGACTATGTTGAGAATGGTTCGGCCTATAGGCAAAAGGTAGTAGCAAAGTGTTGAAAACTATTTTCTTGTTGACGTGGTTCTTTGCTACAAATCTGCACGGTGGTGAAGTTGAGTCTAATACACAATTTAAAAAAAAAGGAGTGATATGATATCAAAAACCAAAACTGGTAAAAGGGGCCGCCAAGATCCGAGCGGTTCGGTCTTCAAAGGAGTGATATCAACACACCAAAACATTCACCAACTTAATCGCACCGACTAATACTTTGGACATTAAATGAAAACTTGAACATTGCTACTTTCGGTAGCAATGTTCAAG
>JAHWFP010102974.1:2851-13967 GCA_023313725.1 Lithobius niger | reverse complement strand
GGGGGGGGGGGATTGCTTAGACTGCTGTTCTGTCTATTATTTTTTTTTCTTTTTGCTCTGAAGTTATGCTTTGACTGGAAATAAGAAACTGCAACATGTTTTTTTAAATGTTCAAAACTATTCATTTTATAAGATCTTCCGACAAATAAATAAGTTCTATTTACGCAGATCGTTGTGTACATGGAATTAGTACGATTGCAAATTGCCAGCTAAAGTCATAAAGCTTTGTACGCTGTAGTTTAACTGGACAAATCGTATTTTTACAGCACACCTTCGTTCGCCGATCGCTGCTTTTGCCACGGTATGCGTTGATCACGTGACCCTTCAAAGTCACACGGCCGCGAGCGAGAAATAACACAGGCTGCCAGGCCCCTGGGTTAAGCTTGCTGCCAAAGTTCGAATGTGGCAAACATTAGGCCGAAATAATTGTGATTTCGCAGAAAAGTCAGCAAATCATGTGCCATAGTCGGAGATATTTGTTTTATTACATTTAATTTAGTTTATTTATTTATTTTATCTTCGCCCCCCTTAATTAGTAAGGCTTCGCTACGCACCAGGCGGCGGATAGCACGAACTGAATAGAGCAGCACCGATTCTTTTCAAATGAAGCGTATGCCCCTAACCTTCTTCTCCCTCCCCACGAGCAACAAGTGGGCACGGTCCAACGGCGTATTGGCCCGGCATTTCACGTTTAGTGGATTATCGCCTAGCTAAACGAACTTTTACGAGCCTTTGTAAAAAGGTTTGGTCATGGTAGCGTACGTTCTTGAATACTTCAATGTAATAAATCGCGTAGAGATTGAGTTTTGGTTCGCGGTGCTATGGTTAGATCGCAGGTGGACCAACCATCGCCGCGAAAACAGGCTTCACTCGCTAGTGTGCGACAATGACGTCTTGTCTCCAGGCATGCACCTCGCACAAGACGTGCTGGTTAATCGCGGCCCGTTGGCTGTGTCATACCTCTTTAAGTATAGTAGTATCTCTGGTTGAACTGTGTTCAAGACTAACATATGGCTTCTTATTCTTCTGGTTACGTTCATTTCGTAGAGAGCAGGTGGTTTAACCCAAGCTTCGAATTATTAAAACGACGTTCAAAAGCCGTACGCCGGGTTACTTGGCACACCTTGCACCTTGCGGGAAGCGTATCCGCTGTTCCGTTGACCCTCCCTCTGAATCTTAGCATAGAGATATTGTCTATAGTCGGTCCATTTATATATCGGCGCGCAAAGTCCGCTGATATATATATATCAGCCCGCACGCGGCAGATATATGTATATCAGCCTGCAACGCTGGAAGATATATAAATAAGGACGAATTATATGTATATCAAAAAGAGATTTAAAATAAAAGTCCGATATATATATATGCCGCAGCACCAGCTTATATATACATCAGACGTGTTAAAGCATATTATTTATAAATGAAAGACGAGTGTACACAATTATTTATAAATTGGAGTCACTATTTACAAATAATTAGTAACTAATATCGGGAGATTTATAAATGTGTTGCTTTGATCTGCCGTTTTATATATTATTGTGAAAATATATAAATGTTTGGTTGATGGAGTCCGATTTATATATTAGTGAAACAACAGTTCAAATATTTGTAAATCAAAGGAAAAATACCATAAATGCGACAAAAAATGTAGTAGTTTTCAACTTTACACATGGCGCCCCATAGACAATTACACCATGGGATTTTTTGTACATTCACAGGCCTATGAAAGTCGTGATATCCACCCAAAACCAAAACTGGTAAGAGAATCCGCCAAGTTTACAAAAAGGGTCGGCCTTTCAAAGTAGTGATATCATTCAACCGAATAATACTTTGGACGTTAAATGAAAACTTGAAGATTGCTACCGCTAGTAGCAATCTTCTAGTTTTCATTTGACCTTCAAACTATTAGTAGGTGCGATTAACTTGGCTAATAGGATTAACCTTGGCGGCCTTTCCCTGGTTGAATGATATCAATACTTTGAAAGGCCGACCCTTTTTGTAAACTTGGCGGCTTCTCTTACCAGTTTTGGTTTTGGGTGGATTATTATGACTGTTGTTGTAACTATTACGAAAAAAAGTTGCTGATTAATCTCTCTCTGATCTTATTAAATTGTTGACATTGTTTTCCCTCCAGGCTTCCCTTTTTTATTTGTGATTTACCTAAAATGCATTAGTCTCCACTGGCCCCCCCCCCCCCTCCCCCGTGTCCCAACCTTCCTCCATAAAGCATTTCTGTCCATTTCATTATTTTTATGAGCAGTGAGTGAGTCTTATCGATGTTATCTCTGTTTAATTTCGATCGATTTAGCCAAAAATTAGTCATCAGCTGGCCGAATTTACAGTTAGCCTGTGCCAGCCAGAAAAATGTGATTAGCCGCAATTCTGTCGATATTCCTGTTCCATCAGTTAAAAATGATAACTACTGTGGCTTAGGAGTATAGCCATTGTTAGCAGTTTGTAACTAATTTAATTTGTATGCATATGTTTTTTTTCTAAAATCATCAAACATTTAACCAAAAGCATGCAGTCTGCATTAAAAACTGGCCATGCAAAAATAGAAGATACACTAATCTGAGAAAGAAAGAAAAAATAATTGCTCCGACTGTGATTCAAACCTAGCATCGTCCTGAAGAATAGGTTTGGTACTCTAATCACTGCGCTACAAACACAATGAAGGAACACAACTTTGCTACTTGGCCTCCATACTAGAAATATTGCAAGTAATAAATAAAGGGTTTAACATTTGATTTAAAAAAGGCAAACTGAGTTAGATAAACTGCTAACACCGGCAAGTAGTGACCAGAAATGGCACAGAAATTAGAAAATCTCAAATTCATTTGTTTTATTGTAATAAATTTTAGATGCGGCATATTTTAATTGTTTTTTCACTATTTACGAAAGTTGAAAAAGGCATATTAAGGTAATAACAAAGAGTAAATTACCTTATAAGACTCACGCTAGTGTGCCGCCCGCCAAGATAAACGATAAACATCCAGATAAATATACTGTATATATGAGCATGACGGCCGCTAGACACTTGTATCTTTACAGCTAAGGTAGTTTGCCTGTTTTCAGACAAAAAAAAAGGCCCATAAGGCCATGAGGATAAATAACAATGTGACGGAAAAGGCTGAAACTTCGTTTGATCTGGATATTTTGGTTGTCTGACAACATAAAAGTTATTGCTAGTTACGAAGCTTAACGTTTTCTTGTGGTGAAAAAGACGAGAATAACGTTGATTTTGCCTAATTACTGGCTGCCGGCAACCACTGACTCCAATTTTTGTTTCATGAAAATTATTCCATGTGGTAAATAAAGCTAATTTTTTTAAGAAAGTTGTAGTTTACCCGTCGAACGTACATTTTTCTGGTTTGGGAATTAAGGGAAGAGTAAATTCGGAGTTACCAATCAACTTTAACACATTTTTAAGGGCAGAGTTACAGCATTTTCATTTTGCTCCTCAATAATACAACAACGGACCAAATTATTATTATTTATTTATTTACAGAGCATAACGGACTAGTACACCATGAGCTCTTTTAAAACTAGCCTACTAAAGTTACAACCCATAACACACCAGAACGAACCTTGACAAACCAGAACACTGAGCAGGGGCTGGCTGGGGAACAAGTAAGCGCGAGAAACCCTGGGACCCTAGTAAATCGCTGCATCGCCCTACAAAAACCTATGGTCCCGCGTAGAAGACTGACACCGTGCAAGGGGTGTGGCGAAACACCAAGGGCCTTATGTGTTGGGTCAACCCCAGCGTCAACGACAAAACGGCGCTGAGCCGTCCATCGGGGACACTCAAAAAGTAAATGACGTACCGTCTCGTCACCAACACCACAGATGCAGAGTAAAGAGTTGGACCACCCTAGCCGGAACATATGTGCCCTGAGTTCAATATGCCCAGTACGGAGCCTGCAAAGCAAACGGGCATCCCGGCAAGCGATGCAATTGAGAGGGTATGGACAGGCAGTAGTGGGATGTAACGGAAAAAAACTCCGACCCAATTCGCTCGCAGACCACGCCACTGCCCATTCCCCCCAACAATCCCCTCAATCAACGGCCGCAAGTCCCTAGGACCAAGGGCAAGCTGGACCTCGGCCGAGCCGTCAACGGAACCCTGCCTAGCGAGGCTGACTGCCAACTCGTTACCGAAACTGCCCGAGTGACCCTTACCCCACACAATGGAGACAGCGTTGCCACACTGATACTGCGAGAACAGCTTCCACCCTATCTCAAACGCAGTTGGATGTGAACATTGCAGAGATTGGAAAGGGCTACGTAAGAATCCAAGACCAGCTATCGAGTCAGTCAAGACACAGTATTCCGGTACCTGCAAGTCAGAACCAATGTCAAGGGCCACGGAAATGGCAACAAGCTCCCCAATGAAAGCAAACAGTAGAGGGATTAGGGAGACACGGTACTGCAGGTGCCAACTTGAAACACACACCCAAACCCCTCCCCTCCCTTGGTCCGTGAAGCACGACGCGTCGCAAAACATTTGCACCCCAGACCACCCAGCCCCAACACCCTCAGCCTGCCGAGAAGCTAGCGCGGCAAGGCACCAAAGCCAAGGGATGCATGAAAATCGGGGGTAGCCATCTAAATCCCTATGCATGAGCAGAGACACCCCTTGACCCGGGGCACCCAGGAATTCACGGGTCCTTCAGGACAGGGACATGTAATCCACCAAGATACACCTTAAGGGATCCGACGTGCTCCTCCCAATTGCCCGCAGGCAAACTTTGGCCCAGCAATTCCTTTGCCCGGAAGGCAACTGGGACGTCACCAGCTTCGAAATGCAACGCCAGTTCAGGGGTGAATGGAAGACAGCCCGTGATAACCCGCAGGCCCTTATTCAAGGCAATTTACACTGCCCTAATAGAATGTCTAGAACTAGCCAGAACAGGGATATTGTGGTCCACGCAGGAACGCACATAGACCTTGTAAAAGGATGCAACCGTGCCTTGCTTAGCAACAGATGCATTGTTGACAATGGACCGTAGCACATGCATTCGAGGCGTGATACTCTGCCTCACCGCAGCCACATCATTAGTCCACGACAGCTGTGGGTCCAGCCAAAGCCCAAGGTACCGGACGTTTGGCTTAGCCACCACTCGTAACCCATTCACCACAATTGAGTCGTCCCAGGCTCGCCCCGGCCGGAAAATCATCAGATCGGTTTTCACACTAGCTAACTGAAGGCCCCTAGTTGCCAGAGTGCAAGAGCCCTCATCATCTGCGTAGGCAACCACGTTGACCTAAGAGTTCATCTCAACAAGGAGAGCGTTGATTGCCACTGCGTAGACAACTACCTTGGGGGAGGCCACGGTCAGTGGAACGCACACCAGACCAGTAGGCAGTCGTAGGCAGCCTTAATATCTAAGAAGACTGCAACCGCGAAGCAGTCATCCACCCATGCCTCTCGTATGCCAGACGCCAGGTACAGCTTAGCATCCTGCGCACCCCAGTCTTTACAGAACCCGAACTGTGCACCGAACAGCACACCCGATCCCTCGCTCTACCACACAAGCCTATTTACCAGCATCCTTTCATAGACTTTACGCACACATGAGAGGAGCGTAATCGGCCAGTAACTCGAGACGGCTGACCGGACTTTGCCCTTACCAGGCACACGAGTACGGACCAAGAAGAGCCAAGAATCTGGCACTGTGGCCCCATCAAACCGCATCTGAAAGAAATCCAGCAAGGACTCCTGTCCAACACGATCAAGGCCCTAAGATCTTCGTAGGTGACCCCATCGATGCCCGCAGCACTCCCTGACCGAAAGGAGGCCAACGCCACAGCAAGCTCCTTCAAAACCATCGGCTGACTAGCTGCATCAGCCTCAGCCAAATCCTTTTGTGGGGGTGGGGGGCCCTGGGGGCCCCATAACCCTCTGCAAAATTTGCGTTGAATGCTTCTGCCATACTGGGGCCCCTAAGAACCTCGTTGGACTGACCAAACACCCAAACAACAGTAGGCCTAATGTCACGAGGGTAGACAAGGGCCCACCCCCATGACAGCGGCATGCCTTGGGATACCTGACCACAAAGTCTAGCCCCAAACGCTAACCGTTCTTTACGTACTTACAACAATAAACGCGAAGATGTAAGAATTTGAATTTCAATTTATTTCTACTGAGCATATCAAACCTACATGTTATTCGCTCATTCTACAACTTAAACCTATTACTTAATCTAATCCGGCATTCCCTCTACATCCACAATTCCATAAGACTTACACTTTTTCCCAAAGTTACACTTTCTTCTAGTACTACTCCTTCACCTGATCCCAACATCCATACAGTCCCACCAACCACCGTACTGTCCATATCAACCCCTTGCATCAGCTAGTCAAACCGTTTGGTCCGTCTGCAAAATCTGACCACCTGACGTAGTAAGTCATAGACTGCTGGATTGTGCGGGGGCACACCAAGAATCTCTCCCAGATTGCGATTCCAATCCAACAGATGAAGGCCCCTATAAGGCACCCACAAGTGACATCCACAGTCTCCTCCTCCACACCACACCGACAGACCAGCGACTCCCTCCACCCCAGCCTATGTGTATGCGCCCGCATAAGGCAATGCCCCGTTCGAAGCCTAGAAATCAAAGCTGCATCCCTCCTAGACAAGTAGTTTAGAGCGTCTGGGACGGCAACCAAGGGATGAACGCTATACAGCGCCCGACCTACAGTGCTCGAGTCCCATTCTCGCTGCCAGGAACCAGCTGATGTAGCTCTAAGGACCGGGAGTAGGTCTCTTGGGGCAACTGGAAAAGTAACCCTATCACGCCTGTCCTCAAAACCCTGCCTTGCCAGCTCGTCGGCCACCTCATTATCAAAGTGGCCTGAATGGCCTGGCACCCACTAAACGGTCACCTCAACGCCACCCAGGAGAGTACTGACCAGTGTCAGCCCGATCTCCTGCACAATGGGGTGGCTCACATCAAGAGACCCAAAATCCGAGCGAAGGTACTTAATGCCAGTCGCTGAATCTGAGAGAACCCGAAAACTGGTAACCTGGAGATCCATTCCGATGTTGATCGCAAACGAAATGGCAACCAGTTCCCCGAGGAATGCAGACGGGAGACAGGGCAAGAAGTAGCTGTAACCCAGACGGAAGTTGGCGACGAATATCCCCGCCCCCTCCCCCTCCCAGACATCTTCGTGAAAGGACGCATCACTGAAGATACTGACACCGTCAAAATCACATACTGCCTGGTTCTGATGGGACAGGAGGGGAAGAACCTCCCTGCCCCAACACCACGGGTGACCTCCCGAGATGAGACTTGGGGCAGGGAATGTAAGTATGTAGCCCGACAACAGCAACACGAGTGAAGAATTGTTGCTTTTCCCAATTGCTAAATAAGACGAGCTTAGTTTGTTATTGGCAGGACGAAACCAAAGCAGTACCGGTAACGAAAATGACAACTGTTTAGACGACTTATGGTACTGTACTACAGTAATAATAAATCCACCCAAAACCAAAACTGGTAGAAAAACCCGCCAAGTTTCCAAAAACGATCGGCCTTTGAAGGCAGTGATATCATTCAACCAGAGAAAGGCCGCCAAAGTCAATCCTATTAGCCAAGTTAATCGCACCGACTAATAGTTCGAAAGTTAAATGAAAACTTGAAGATTGCTGATCCCTTCAAGTTTTCATTTAAATTGAATGATATCACTACCTTCAAAGGCAGAACGTTTTTGGAAACTTTGCGGGTTTTTCTACCAGTTTTGGTTTTGGGTGGTTATCACAACTTTCATAGGACTGTGAACGTACATAAGGTTACACCGTCTTATCTTCATGTGTACCTTTTTTATAGAGGAATTTCATTTCTATAAATTCTCACAATTTTCCCTCCCTCCACAAAGTTTGACTCGTCCGTCTATCACACACTTCCCCCTCCGCAAACTAAAATTATATAACCTTCATTCATACCGATACCCTATTACCGTATTTTTTAAACAATTCTTAAACTACAAATGCACAAATTGAATTACGTTCCTTCTCAGAATATCCTAGTAATGTCACTGTATCCCTGCTGTCTCACATGTCGAATTATTCGCTCCAAACACGATAAGGTTTCGATAAGCACGAACGAGGTTCCAGCGAAAAACCAAACCCAATTACCGACGCTTGTCTAACTCCCCCCCTCCTCCTTCCACAAAGTTTGACTCGTCTGTCTATCACACACTTCCCCCTCCACAAACTAAAATGGTATGACCTTCATTCATATTTGAAGATACTGATGATCAACGTTTTCTTGAAGCAATTTTCACAAAACAAAAACACGTTTTAATTAACTACGAGTTAGCTAGACGTCCCAACCATGATATAAATCAGTTATAGTTTATAACCGATTGGTTATCCATTTTTAACCCACAGCTGGGATGATTTGGCTGGCTCGACATGCAAATTACGTCTCGGGGCTCCGCCGAAACCGTCTGCCCCCCCCCCTCTCCCCACAATTTGAAAAAAGGGTTAAAGGGTTTAACGAGCGTTAACCACTCCTGGTCATCTGCCCGAAGCCCTAAGGCCCTATGTCTGCAACAGCCAGATTCCCAGTATCAATTTGTTTCAATATTACAACAATTAGCAACATATTTTGATTAGAACAATATAACCATTACGGCAGAAAAGATTAGATTGAGAGCCTACATCGGAGTATATAAACCATGACACGAATGAAGAATTGTTGCTTTACTCACTGCTAAATAATGCAAACCTTTGGGCCGTATGAAGTCGTGATATCAAATGCCAAACTCTTTCGCGAGGTTCAGCCCACCGACTACGACTTTAAACGTTAAATAAAGTACTTGAAAATTGTTCAGTAAACAGTTATATAGTTTGGCTGGAATCCTTAAAACATGTTTTGTTTTGGGGAGTTAGATAATTTTCCTGTGATATTTGTGCCCTGACAATATTGTCCCTGAATCTTGAGTGGATCAAATGCATCAAAGAGATTTAACTAAGAAGAGTTTTTGATTTTGTGTGTCTGAGAACTTGTGCAGCCTACTAAATATATTGATTTGATCCTGGGCAAATAAACTACAATGAAACAAATATTCTATGAAATATGGCATGTGATACCAGGAGCTTATAAATATCTAAACATCCGAATTGCGTGAGAATATCCAGTTGAATTTCTCCCTTTGTATTATTCGTTGTCACAAGGCCGACTTTGATAGAAACTGGGGATCTCGTTTCCCGACTCCATAAAAGTTGATTCAACGCTGTCATAATGTTATTCTCCAAAGTGGTGATAGCTGTTGACTATCAGTCCGCCTAGAATTGACCTGTATCCATTAATTATGAACCAATGTATTGGTTGAATGGTTTTTATTTGCTGATCACATGTTAATGTCTTTGGTTTATTAATATTCACGAAGTTTGGTTCGGTTGAAAAACTTCCTGTTCAGTACGCTATAGTTACAAGATTTTGTAGAGTTTTTTCATTGGTCATGATTTTAACATAATGTACCTTCATGACAAATCATGATTATACTATGTGCTGTGTCATGATTTATCGTGATGCACAATCAAGATAAATCATTATTCATCCTCATTATCAATCACGATAAATCATGATTTTAGTGAATGAAAATTTGCTCGTATGGAAAACTGTCATGACAATGCAAAAACAGAAAAATGACTATTCCATGCTAATGACATAATGTTCATGGTGGAGCTTTTTCATGATAAATCATGATGGTGGATCATGATAAATCATGATGGTGGATCATGATAAATCATGATGGTGAAAGATAATAATTCATGGGAGCAGGGCATGCTAAATCGTGACTAACATTCATGACAAATCACGATAATTCATGATAATAGGTCATGATAAATCATGATGATGCATCTTAATAAATCATGATCCCGGACCTTGATTTATCATGACTCATTATCGTGATTTATGATGAACCATGACATTACTATGATAATTTTCCATAGGGGTGAGTGGATAGAAAGGGATGAACGTATGACTGCTTTTTCAAATTATTCCAACGATTCTAACGAATGTACATGGTTCGAGAGAAATATGACGAGAAAACCAATCCCGAATTTTTAACTGGATCACGACATCGTGTTTTCTTTATTTATTTGACTTAGGGGGCATTTTTTCCTTGGAACCAAATTGTCCTGAACAGAGTTTTTGGGACCGAATTGTAGGGGACTGGATTGTGTGGCACCCGGTGGTTCACGTGAAGCTAAGTTCAGCTAGACTGGAAACTCAGAGGCAAGAGAAGAAAAAACAGCAGCATCTATCTCGTCTGACTTTGGGTAAAGCGTGCATGTTTAACGTTCTTTGCCAGTAGGTAATGCAGTATCATATTTCCCTGTAGGTGATACAATATCATATTTGTCAGTAGTTGATGCAATCTCTTGTTTGTGCCTGTTTGGAATCGTTATATGGCAGGGAGATAAGTCACCTTTATGTTTGTGTGCTTAAAGAGGTATTAACTGCTTCTGAAGGATTGAATACGCATCGATACGGTGCCAAATAAATACTATGAGCTCATTCGCGTATGGATGAAGCTTCGAACTGAAAACAGCTCTTGTAGCGATGTACGATTGTTTACAATTAGTTGTTAAGATAGCACGTTACATGCACCCCATCAACGAACCTCTTTCGTCATGTCCTCATGGTGCAACGTCATCAGACACGAAGCAGAAAAAAGTGCTCCGTAGCAAAGAAAAGTTTCGGTGGGAGGTCACCCCTAACATTGGGATCGGACTTTTAGATTTTTTATTAATTGGGAGATGATTTCTAAAAAACTAGCAGTTGTGCCGGGCTTCGCCCGGAGGTTTTGTTTCTCCCGTGGTTATTTCTCAGTTTTCGGTTGGGGTGACCTGAATGTTAACTACAACAGGAAATATTTTTTCCTTTAATACTTCCTTTTTCCTCCCATCCTTTACTTCCCCTCTCCCCCTCCCCCTTTCCTCTCATCATCTGCCTGCCCTATTTCTCACAGGCTCCCTCGTGCTGCTCCTTCTCCTTTTGCCAGGTTTTATAAAACTGAACCGGTCTTCACCCCCGATCAACCCCCCATGAGAGGACGCATAGGAGATCGGATGCGGGGAAGGGGGGGGGGGGGGGGG
>JAHWFP010102959.1:0-11184 GCA_023313725.1 Lithobius niger | reverse complement strand
TGTAAATCATTTCTAGGTCCGCAAAGCCCTTCGTAGCCAAGAAGTGTACGAGAATTTTCTTCGTTGTCTGGTTTTATTCAATGAAGAAGTTGTATCTCGAAGTGAGCTGGTTCAGCTAGTCACTCCATTCCTTGGGTAACATTTTATACCTTGAATCTCAACTCAACAGAATGTGGGAAGATATCATTTTTATTATTTCATTTTTTATTTTATTTTATTTTATAGCAAATATCCTGAACTATTCAAATGGTTCAAAGATTTCTTGGGTTACAAAGATTCAGGGCCAATTGTGGAAGCCATTCCAAACAGAGTAGCTAACCAGGAAAGGATATCTGGAGACCTGGCCATGGAAATAGGTAAAATAAAGTTATATTTAGGCCATTCGAACAAAAAAGTTGTTTCTCAAACCCTGCTACGTGGGGTCTAAACTCTCTTCACCCGATTTTTGTTTTTCCTTTTTTACTACAAAAGATCACCAAATGTCCAAAAAAGATTAAAAATATTGAATTAATTATAATAACAATAAACAACTCTCACACCGACTATTATTTTTTTCAGCAACAACTGTTTTTTTAAGTGGCCTTATTTATTTTTAATTCTTTTAGACTTTCCTATTACGTAGTTTTGTTCCCTTCAAAAATTGCATCATGATCTCTAATAAATGACAGTAGACTAGATAAAATGAACCTCCGAATAAGGGACTTTTCCTTTTAAGGAACAATGTTTGACTATTTGGTTGGCCACCTTTTGTTGATGTGTTGAAAACACCTCTATGTATATTAATGAACCTCTGTATAAGGAAAGTTTTATATAAATTACCTTTTTGCAGTGTTGTTATAAAGGTCTTTTCACATATTAAAAATCGTCCTGATAATAAACCTATTGACCAACATTGTATCGACCAAGAAATCAATGAATTTATCTTACAAGGAAAAAGGTAAACCTGAACCACAACCCAAAATTGAAACATTTTTCAGTGAACTGTGTAATGTGCAAGGACCCTAATTTTCACGGAAAAAAAATGCTTATTTCACGACATTTTGAAAAAAAAAAGCTTTAAAACGAAACTTTTTTATCGTTGTGTAGGCCTACAAATAAAATAAAAGTTTGGCTGCTGTAGCCCATTCAACAGTAATCTTGTAGCGTCTGTACAGTAAAATAAACAGAACTTTAAAAATGCACAAAATTGGGCTGGGCTGGGCTGGACTGACGTATCTGCCGAAGGCCGGAAATGCTGCTAACTTCATTTTCGGCCAAAATATCGAAATGAGAAAAGCTGAAGTCGTTACCTGACATGTTTCGATTTCTGCAAAAAAAAAACGTTGTTACCTTGTGTATAATTTTGTAAAAAGCACTTTAGTTGAGTGTAGACTCACTAAAAATTGCAAAAATGTCGTACTCATTCTTTTTTTCCTAAGTTAAAAAGCAGAAAATTGGTCATTTTTGGTCAGCGGTAGCGGTTGAACCATTTGGATTGGGTGCCGCCATCTTGGATTCGTTGGAAAGCTGGAATTCCCCTCTATCTAGGCCTGTCAACATATATTCTCGTTGGCCAGTTGGCATTGGCCAATCAATCGGTTTGTAGTAGGCTGTTTTAAGCAAACTTTCCAAAGCATTTGAAGATCGCGTTCCCTCATTTGCCGGTTGGCACCACGTGACCGATTTGGCGCGCTTTCATTGGCTGATGCGCGATTTCAACATGGACGCCACTGATCGCTTCGGATTTCATTGAGCGCTTGTGTTTTTAGTCAAAGACGTTTTAGTTCGTCGTTGCAAATCACAAGGAAGATGATGTTTCACAGCATTAAAAAATTAAATTAGCAGCCACGATGCAAAGCTAAAATGGAAAAGAGCCTATAAACCTTCACACCATCACTTATCAGGTGGGAACAACGATTTTTAGCCTAACTAACGCCGACTTTCGGACGCGTTTTGTCAACACGGAGATTTTCAATTTTAGTTCATTACCGCCCGTAATTCAAAAAGAAAATGGTTCTCCGAAACGCTTAAAGCTATTTATCGGATTTTTTCTGTGCACCTTAACGTGTGTGTAGTAAGTTTGAAATAATTGTGTCCAATAGTTTTCATAAGAAAAATATTTCGTTAGTACCTCGCTCCTGGGTGACGAAAGAAAAACAACTCGCTCCATGGCAATTTTTTTTTAACTCACTTGAAATGGTTAGGGAAACTTTCGAAATTTTTCATTTTTTTTTTTTGAAAAACATAAAATTTCACGAATATCACGTTAATATGTAGTTTACACGCACAGCAATGAATTTCACGAAATTACACGATCCATTTTCGTGATGTACTGACACACATCCATGCTGTACACTGAAAAAAAATTGTTCCCAGGCAGCAGATAATAAGCTCATTATTTTACACGATCGTGAAATCGTGAAAAATTAGGGTTACTAATGTGTAAAGAACCATTTTTCGCTTCACTAGGTTGTTCGTTGTAAAGAGAGCCTACTGTATTATCGTAAATCGCTACAAATAAGCCCATGGGCATATAAACGAAGTTATGCATTTTTCTACACAACTCTGATGGTAAAAATGACTTATAATTTCAAATCGCGTTATTAAAAGTTCAAAATAGTGTATTAACCAAAAGGTTTTAAGAGCGAGTGCATGAATAATAAAACAGCACTGACAGGACCAGAAGACTCGCGAAGCACGAACAAAATAATGAAAAAACATCAGTTTTTTCGTGCCTCATGAGTGTTCTGGTCCTGTCACTGGGCCCAATGGTGCTGTTTTAGTTTGTATTAAATAAATTCTGTAATATTTCTTAACAGATTCCTAAGTATTCCTAAGAACTACATCATTCTTGTTTTCTGTAGGCGTAATTTGAAGTGCTTTACCTTAAGAACAATTAACAAACTAAACGAGAGTAATTTTTTTTAATCGTCTTCTTATGTCATTGGCAGTCGAAGAATCTTTTGGATGTAGTTGATAGAAAACAAGTGATAATTCGGTCACTTCAACTTGCCAATTTTCGGTGACAAATAGTTATCACCTTCAGAACACTGCTGAAGCTACTTCCTAACAAACTTTTGACGTTCCGAGTGCATTTGAATTTCCCTTGCCATCTCTTTGGTCCTTGAGTAATTGTTCCCATAGCTGTTGTTGGGAGCTGCCCTCAGTTGGAGCTGGAGGGTTAGGAAAGAACCTTTAACATAGAGCTGCCAGTTGGTTACCCCCCCCCCTTCCCTGCATCTACTAGCATTAGAAGAAGGATGGGGGTTTTCTCATCTCCAGTGGAGGTTCGCTTGCTCCAACGCCACAGAGAGTCGACAAAGTCTTATGGATGCAGCTAAGGGAGTATGACAGCTTACGTAATATGGAGAGAACGGGGTGACCCCTCAATGATTCCATAATTTCCTAGAACATCTTTTATGTTATAAAGACTATGTTATGTGTCGGGAATATGGAGTTAGTACGCAGCGTGGTAATATCAATATTGATTCAGGCTTTCAAACCCCCTCGCCTGCTCACCTGTCTTCTGGGAAGGATTTGCCTCGGATCCTCTTTTTTCCAGCCCAGAGAAAAACTTCACTAATGGCAATGCCGGATGCCTCGTTGATACTGGCAACATGGTTTTGCAAGGGGATAAAAAGAGCGTATGACATTGCCCTAGATCATACGGACCTTTCCCCCTTGGTGCGATTTCACGAACTCTTAGCATTGGCATCATCCTGGGCTCTTGCCTAAGGGGTTCCCGTAGACGTATCATGGCAGTTTGTTCAGCCAGTTGTCAACAAAACTCGAAAAATTCCGGAATAAGATTATCGCACACTTTCGCAATCAAGACAACAGCTTCGTCCAGCGAATTTTCGATAGCTTGAGCTGCTATCTTCTTCGGGCCTCAAAGATGTAGCTCGGACTTTTTTACATTTTCCACTCCAGTTCGACGAACTATCGCATTTGAATTTGGCCGGGAACGTTGCCTCCTGTATTTGTGTGGGCAAGAAGTTATATTGCCTAGCTGCTGTTGAAGTAGAAATGAGGCTTTGAACCAGGTGGGCAGTATGTAATGTTATGAGATTACGAAGTATCATCAGTGCAGATAAGTCTGGGTTAAGCTTGACCCACCTCCTGTTGTATGAAGTCAGCCAATAACTAAAGGATAGTATTTTTGGATTTTAAAGATAAAATTTGTTGTTCTTGAAACGCTTACCTGTAGATAAACCAACCTACCGCTCCTGATCTCGCCGAACCCGATAGTTTGCCAAACAAAAACGTGGTACATGTGGCAATGCCTGCTGGGATGTGAGTAGTTACGCCACCTGGTGGGGACCTATGGAAGCTGAAGCTTAACCCTTTCGATTCCAATGCCATTTTATTCGTTTGCTGCAAGAAAGACCACAGCCAAAACATGGCCACCGTTAACTTGTTACGTGCCCCTGTAAAATAAAACGAAGTAAAATAACTGGTGTCTGGATATCAAAAATTGTAGGTGTAATAATTGCATCGGGCCAAACAAAAAAAAAAAAATTGTTTGGTTTGCGTTACGCAGTTAATAACAAATTTGGTCGGTTGGAAAATTGTATTTTCTACTTGCCGGCCAGAAAATATGCACCAACTGTAAATGTATTTGCATTCAGTTCCTGAGTGCTCGCTACCCTGGAGGAATCAAAACTCTCTAGATACGCCCAGCTCAGACACCCACCTGCGCATGTGCGGGTCCAACACGCGCAGGCTCTCCATAAATGGTGTTACGGCGATAGCCAGTCATCTCTTTTCCTCCAGCCTCCGACTTGGTCACATTGCCCGCTACCCGCCATCTTGTTTCTTCTCCGTTCGCCATTCTTCCAAGCTTATCGCATCGTTCGCTATTCTTCCCGGCCAGTCGGCAACTGATTTCCGTGACCCATCCCTCGTTGCATCTAGTTCCCGTTAGTCACTACCGCTCACGCAACAAGCATTTCACGACCATTGCTATGCTATTCCCGCCGTTCATCATTGGAAAGCCCATTCAACTGTGATCGTTGTTCGCAGCCGTTGTTCGCTTGTTCAATCGCTGCCATCCTGTTTCAACCATTCAAGCCTGCAGGAAACCTTCCGTTCGCCGTCCGTTTGCTCAACGTTTGCCGCTGCTACATCAAGAAGACTCAGGTTCGTTCTCATTCGTTTGTTCGTTCGTCATTCACCCCTACAAGGAATAGGTGCGTTCGTTCCTTTATTTGCTGGTCATCCCTTCAGGAAAGAAAATCTCCACAAAAAGATGACTTCCACATGTTGAAGACTTCCATTCTTTGTTCGTTCGTTCGTTCACTCGATTGACAACCACTCACCGTTTGCTGCACCGTTCGCCTCATGATGGATGCCGCCCATGCAGCCCTCTCCCTTCTCGGCCTTTCAGCCGATCACGCTCATGACGTTCTTCGACGTCCTGACTGAACGAAGATTCTCATCGTTCCGTTCGTCCCGTTGCAACAGCCAAGCAAAATGAAGCGTTCACCGTATCTGTCACTGTTCCTCTTCATCCATTCACTGCTCGCAAGCTCAGCTGAAGAATCTCTGCTCGAGCCCGACTGTCGTTCGCAAGCCGTTCGCCGCTCTCAGCCCGTTTGTCGCTCGCAGGCACTCTCCGTTCACGACTGAAGATGAACTCATCTCCGCACAGTGTCCGACACCTCACAGCCATAATCATTCCGACTCACTCTTGTTGGTGCCCATCAGCATCTCGCATCCTTGCCCGTATGCCGTTCGTCGTTCGCTGATCCACCCGCCACTAGAAACTCTATGACCGCCACCTGCAGCATGTTCGCCGTTCACAAAACCGTCTGACGTTTGCAAGCCCGTTCGTCATTCGCAAGCCCATTCACCGTTCACAAACCTGTTCGTCGTTCGCAAGTCCACTAGTCGTTCGCAAGCCCACTTACAAGCTCGACGACCACCGCTACTGCCCAAGGGTCGTTCGCCACATCTGCCTCTTGCAAGTCATTCAACGTTCGCCATTCACAATGTCCGCCAGCAGCTTTTCAATCGTTCGTTGACACCTTTGCCAACATCATCGGAATTTTGCCGGTTCTTATGGTTTCATCTACAGCATGCATTCCGAACACTTCAACCTCAATCGCTGTAAACCAACCGATGACGTCGTTATTTTCTCACCAACTACCAACAACGCTCATCAATCATCCCCACTGAAAGAAGATTTTCATCTTTTACTCAACTAGAATCTCCTGTTCGTTAACGGACCCACTTCCTTCTCTTTCTGTCTTCAGCCTGTCAATGCCCTCTGCTGAAGCCATCCGCAATTTCTCGCAACTCGCCATATCATTTGACATAAAGCCTAACCAAAGGATCATTTCTTGTTGTTTTCGTCGTTCATCTCTAAACACATTCACACTCGAAACCTGTAATCTCACATTTGTTGGAAACCACCATGCTCTCCTCGCCACAAGTTCCAGTCAGCTGCCCACGGCCATTCCATGCTGAAAGCTCCGGTTCTCGTCCGTTCACCGAAGTCAAGCAGGTTCGGGCCCGATTCGGACTTGGATGAGCGACCGCTTGGGAATACCGGGTGCTGCAGACATCCACCCCTCTCTCGCTGCTAACTCGGCCTCCTCCGTCAATTAACCATCTTCGCAGGGACGGCAACCACCAGGCACTGTCTTCGAAGGCTTATGGACTCCATACAGCAAAACCGATGCAACGCCAACCCTGAACTCGCACCTTGCTTCTGCCTCGCTCCATGGGTCCACTGCGTGATACTTCACTTGATCACCCACGTCCTCCGTTCCATCTCACCACCCTCACAACCACCTCGGCTTGGTTGCATGGTGGGAAGTTCAACTCGCCGACCCTTTTCTGAATGAATGTTCACTCGTACGTCTTGGAATAATATCGCACCATCTCCATCCCACAAGCTCCCATCGCAGACGTTTGCTCCGAACAACACTCACGTTCACCAACACTTTCTCTGTCAACACGCACGCATTGTCACTCTAAGCTCCATTACCTTTCGAATCAAGAAGCTATTACACGGTGTCTATGTCAATCACACCACGCCACTGTGACTGCCATTATTTCACGACTCTTTCAATCTCGTGGGTGAATCCACATCCCGTCTCCGTCCACCTGCTGCATCATGGTTGAAGCTGAATTTTCTTCACGACTAACTGTCACTTGAACTCAACTTGAAAATGGACGACAATAGCTAAATTCCTTAGGACTGCCCGAAGTGACATCCAAACTCTTCGTGCACTTCCGAAAGGGAAGAAGACCTCGCACAACACCCCTTCAGGTCCTCCACGTCTCACGATAACACTCCAAGACTCCTGTTTTCTCGCTAATATTCCACGACCGGGTTTCTCAAAGAAATTCCAGCCGGCAATGAATTTAATCACTCGGCCTTACGCCTCAACTCATTCCTACTGGTTAAAAAGTATCGTTCATTCCAAATCTTTGGGAATTCGACCTATCCAATGTTTATGTTATCCACTCACCAAACCGTCAATCAAGAGGAACATTTTGCTGCCAAGAGTGACCTCACGGCTCTTTAACCAACACCAAATCAGCTTGAAAGCCCTCACGACTTTACAACCTGATGTTTTCCGAACCGTAACCGGCGGTTCCTCATCAATTTGCAACACTCACTCATTGCCACCTACGGTCCCTCACCCAAATTTTTGGCAGCTTTCGGACTTCCACCGAGGACTTCAACGAACTTTTCCACTCTGCATACAACTTCGCCCGGATCCTCATCTTCACAACTTCATGCCCATGGCAGTATGTTCAGCAGTTCGCCTTTTTCACAAGCTGCCCTTCACAAAGTTTTCCATTGAATAACCCACATACTAACATTCACTTCCTGGTCTTACTGCTCCCAACACAATGGCTCTGGGGAACAACATCTCATAAGTGAACAACATCTCACTATCACGTAAACTCTGCAATATTACACGCATCTAATACTTCATCCATTATCAGAAGCTCACAAACCCTCTTCAACCAGCTTGACTGCTCCTCCAACGCACCCATCCACATCTGATGCACTGTTCCTTGAACACCCTATCTCACTTCTGAACAACTGTATCAATAAAATTCTGAATTCAAAATGGTCTGATGCCCCTTCACACCTCTCTGAGGTATGAACTTTTGCAACATGACATCTCGCGCTCGTCTCAACGCTCGACTTTCATCCAGAAAACCTCAACACCAATGTGCACTCTCTATAATCCCTCTTTCTCCTGCTTAATCTTCAGGAACCTGACTTCTGCAACTCGCTCTCATTTGACATCCTGTTGAACTCTTAACGCAATTCTGCCAAAATCGGTTAAACCATCAACCGCAACGCCTAACACTAATAGACAAACCTGCCACCAGGAAGACCTTCCAAGACCCTTCCATCCCACTCAACTAGTCCGCACCATTATGTGGCGTCATCCATCTGTCAAATTCCAACTTCCTCTAAATCTCCTTCTCATATCCTGAACCTAAAGAAACCTATTAACTACCCACTCAATCCTCCATTGTGGGACCACATCCAGGATCGAACACCTCAAAAAATATTATACATGATCATCTCTGAAACAAGTCAACACTGAAATCTGGAAAACTCGCCTGAACTTCCTCACCAACTCACTTTGGCAATTGAAAGTTCCCTCCCCACTCCGACTGCCTTTGCAGAAAGTCGGTCGTGACCAGAGAAGTTGCGTCTGCAATCAATCCACCACAACTCTGTCACAGGGACCCATCGGTGGGGACCCCTTGGGGACCCGCCATGACGGTGCCCGCCACTATATTGACGAGGTCAACTGTAAATGCAAATAAATTTACAGGTAGTGTATATTTTCTATTGCCGGCAAGTAGAAAGCACAATCTTACCAGGGGGGGGGGGGGGGGGAAAAAAAAAACTACATGTAAATACCCGCCCAACCTCCCCTCTCGAGTCACCATCATGGCTGACATATCGGGGTAAGAAGTAGATGGCTGGCTATCGCCGTAACACCATTTAAGGAGGGGGTGCGCGTACTGGACCCGCGCATGCGCAGGTGGGTGTCCGAGCTGGACGTCTGAAAGTTTTGATTCCTCCAGGGTAGCGAGCACTCAGGAACTGAATGCAAATCAATTTACAGGTAGTGTATATTTTCCTTAAGGCAATAGAAACCAATGTTGACCTCCTCCCTGGTAAAATTGGGCTTTTTTTGTTACTAAATCAGAAAGTCAAAAAATGTAATTTATCATTTTTTTTATGAAATAAAGATACATTAAACCACATTTTTCCTTTTTCCAGGCAGCATTTGAACTAGTTTTGTGTAGTAAAATGGAGCATCAAAATAGGGAGGGTTTTTTTTCCCCTTAGAAAGAAAAATGTTTTTAAGTTCAGTCGGGTAACGGAAATCAAACCATTTTTTTTGTTTGGCCTTGTAAATTATTGTACAAAAATATACTAGGGACTATCATATTACGTTTTCATAATTAAAAAACAATTGAAGTTTGACTTTAAAACGCTTACGAAAATATTCAACTTGCAGTAAGTACCCAGGAGACCTTGAAATGAAAACACCTACTGGTTATTCTTCCATTACAGCATCGTTTACTGCTTCCGAAATCTTTATTTGATGTAATACCATACAAATAGTTAAAAGTAGTTTTATTTTCTCAGTATTCACGATCGTTGACAGCGATCCTTTTTTGAACGCCTTCTCACTTCTAGCCACCTGTCCTAAGATGCATGCGCATGCTAGCTCCAATGGCTGTCATCTTTACTCGCTTCGCGTTTCGTCACTTGAGACTGGGCCCCGTTGCTATCAGTGGTCACGTGCCACGAACGAACCAATCGTAGCTCGCTGATACTGATAGAGGTTGTACAAAAGGGACATTAAAACGGAGCAGTTTATTCTTGGAATAAAGGCAGTGACGTCGAAGTTGATGACGACATTCAAAGCAGGCATGGCAACGGGGATCTCCGCTTTCAACGCGACCAAGATGGCGGTCATGCACTTCATTGTTGAGGAGTTAAGGCAGCTTGAACGAAGGGCTTTTTTCAGCAAACAAAAGCCACTTTTAACGTCAATTTTGAAGACGCTACCAACGAAAACATCAATGGGCAATTAAAAAATGATACTGAATTAAACATATATGTTCCAAAATATCTAATTTTATCACATTACACCTCCGTTGTACACAATTGGAATTTTTTTTTTTGCAACGGGGCTTTGAACTGAGGTGACAATATATCGTTCGTCAGGCGTTTTAGACATGGTTTTGATGCGACGATTGGACCCGATAGCGTTGAGGTTTGGGTGTAGAGCATTAAATAAACGATTTAAGCCAATAACTAAAGGCAAGTATTTTAGGATAAATAAAAACTACTTTTGTCTTCAAAATTCCGCGTTTCAATTTCGTTGGTAAATTTTGCAGGTTATGGTAAAACGACGGAGTGTGTTCCGAAAAAATATGGAATATAACTTGTCAATAACGTTCCATAAACAAATAAGTGAATTTAGTTCAATGCAAGTTGCCTCCAGCAAAAACCGTTAAATATGTCATGTGTTTTGGTGAATAGATAGAAATAATTTTCTTAGCGTTCTTATTTTCCAGCCCGTGATAGTTTAATTTTGATTTTCAGATTATTCAACTTGCAAAAGGTTGGGAGCAAGTTACTGCGCTCTTCCAAAAAGTTACGTGCAGCCGAAATGCAGTGGCAGAACACCGTTATGCAAGGAGGTAATAATTCAAAAATTGATTTTGTTTTGACATGTTGAAACATGTTGATACGCAACTTATTCTTTATTGGCTGTCAAATAACTTTTACATTTTTTTAAAATTGTAGGTGTTGAATGACACGTGGGTGTCTTTCCCAACATGGTCGGAAGATTCAACATTCGTTAGCTCACGGAAAACGCAATACGAGGAGTATATATACCGGTGTGAGGATGAGAGGTTTGAGGTAAACTTCTTTTCCAGAGAATATTTTATTACTTGTTGTTGTTGTTGTACGATGTGCGTCGCATGTTTGTGCCGCTACTCTTTCGAATCTGAGACACTTACAAAGATCAGATTAGGATCAAATGAAAGATAATTAAATGACGTTAATTTTTATTTCTGTAATTTGAATTGTTAATCGTTAAAAACTGCTCTAAAAAGTGGTTCAGTGTCAAAAGTTCGATCAACCATTTACTTTACAGGCAAACTCGCATACGGAAAGAAACGTGGTTGGAAAAAAAA
>JAHWFP010102948.1:0-11043 GCA_023313725.1 Lithobius niger | reverse complement strand
CGATCCCCGTCCACTTTAGTCTCTGGATTTCAGATGTCAGATCCAGCTACTTTACCCATCAGACCAACGTGAAATAAACATACACCTCAACCTGGTTTCACCAAAGTAAATTGCATAACACTTTACATTATAATAGTAGAACGTTTAGCGCGTTCACGTTGTATTTATAAAAGTGCTTACACATGTTATAAATGTAACGTGCTTAATGTTTATTTACTTACTATACTTTACGAAATACCAGATTGCAGTGTATTTTAACCATGGTCTGATGACCAATCCATTAAGGGACGAAACGTCATCTTTTGTTTGAAACGTTTTTATTTTAATGACAAGTTATACACGAAATGTTTTTTGTTTTTTTTTACTGTAAAACACCACAGCTAGCGTGTATTTTAAACTAGGTGTTGTAAGATTACTCTGCCTAGCCAAAGATGCTGTGAGTTGATGCTGTAATACCGAAGTTTGCGCACACTGCGAACGTCGAAGCATGCGAATGAAGCCAGCAACAAAGAAAGCATTCTTCATGTGCGGCTCGGAGCCGCTAACCTTATAGATCGGGCTCCCTTACCACCCCTACTCAAAATCGGCTTAGCCATCCAACGGGAAACCTGAATAGGTCTAACCTCCGAAAATGTTTGACGTAGGAATGTTAATTTTATGCATCAAAGATTCCTTTTCATGAAACGTCAACCAAGTCAGAAGAAAATTGCGAACGCTCTGTCTCAATAGACAGACTGAATAAAAAATAGAAAGCCACTAGAGTTCACATAAAATGAACAATTTGCGACGTTTCGAAGCAATCTTACCTTCGTTATCAAGCAATAAAATGTGCGGCTAAGAAGCCAAAGTCAAGAAAACATTTTAAAATCCATAAAAACGAAAAAAACTCAAAGCTGAAGAATACAAATAATAAATAAAATGGACCTAAGGCAGCTTAGAAACTGCCAGTAGGAAACCTGACCTCTCGCCTGTTAGAGGACTTCTTACCTCCACTGATAGGCAAGAAGTGAGGTCCCTAAACTGGGTAGTTTCTAAGCTGCCTTTTAGGTACATTTTATTTATTTTTATTCTTGTGCTTTGAGTTTTTACATTATTATGGATTTTAAAGTGTATCTTCACTTTGGCTTCTAATCCCTCCTTTATCGCGTGATAACGAAGCGGAATTGCTTCGAAACGTCGCAAATTGTTTATTTTATGTACACTGTATACTGGCTTTCATTTTTAATCGCTTAGTTCTTATACTATTTCATTCAATACACACACACACAAAGTCCAAATTTGCTCACTCTTATCAATGATCAACCACATACGATGGGGGGGGGGGGAACTATTACTGATTTAAAAGACACGCCACCGGCTTGATTCGTGGTATAGTAGGAAGGAATTCTGCCGTGTTTTCAATTTGGGGTGGCCTTCTAAACAGTTTTACATCTGAAACTTAAGCATAACTGAAGTATAGGCCTAAATCTAAAACGAATTTGGTCTAAGAACGGTCTAAAAACCTAAAAGATGGTCGGAAGGAGATCTAAAATTATCTGCTCCACTAAGAAGTATTTTTCTAATGAAGGAGTTTTTGAATTGTTGCAGTTTCTGGCGTTTATATTAGCCCTAAAGCGAATCATTTGGTATGTAAAATTTTAAAGTTTTAGGCCTGGACCATGCCTGGACTGGGTTGTTTTTATGGATTTGGTGATTCGGCAGACACTGCCGTGAATTTTTAAATTTAGTGTTTTATTTTCACCTGAAGACGGGAGGTTGACTTACCGAAACGTAGTGTGTTTGAAATTGTGCACGATACTGGCTTTTACTCTTATTTACAAGGTTTGTACAGCACAGCAATTTTCATTTTCGAGTATTTTCCAGTATATTTTTATTACAGTTTTACAGTGCATTTAATATGTATTTTTAACAATCTTCCAGTCAACTCCATAAAACTTAAATGCAGAGTAGCCAGCAAATTTTAAGTAATATAATATGCCTGTCAAATAAAAGTTTAAACTTTAACTAAATTTTATTTAAAAAATAATAATTGCAGGAGAAAATCATTAGTTTAGCTTGAGTATTCAAGTATTTTCCAGTTTTAAACTAAAAATCAAGTATATTCCAGTATTTTCCAGTGCAAACATTTTTTCAAGTATTTTCAGTATCTGTACGAACCCTGTGTTGGTAATCGATAATTAAAAATAGAAAAAGTGAAGTTAGTAATCGATTATAGAAGCTACCAATTTCGTACGCAATTTCCTCTACACCAACTTTCAGGTCTTTAGTTTATAAGAGCCATAGTTTAGACCAAAGGCCTTTTAAACTTAGCTGATACAAACTGCACTGTAAAAACATTTGTTTTAAAATAAACACATTTTAGATGCACCAAGAAAACGGTAATATCCGTGAAAACACATTAGGTTTTACAAATAGCACTGGATGAGAAAAATTGTTTAAAAACATTATAGTGTTGCAGATATGAGATGCGTTTAAAATAAAACACTAACGGTTAAATTGCAACACTTTATAAACACATAGCGATAAAAGTTAAAATATAGTAGTAGTGATTTTATAGCAACGCATAAGTTTTTGAAAATTGTATATTTAACGAAAACGCTTGACATTCATCATGTGTTGTAAAATAAACAGTTTTACTATAAAAACACTGCTGTTTTATTTTAAACACTTTTCTCACTATACGCGTTTTAAGCATGTGTTTATAAAGTGTCGCAAATTAACCGCTACCGTTTTATTTTAAACGCATTTCTTGTCGATCTGCAACATAAACGCTAATGATTTTTTAAAGCTTCTCGGCCCGTTCTAATTTGTAAAACGCTTTTTTAGTGTTTTACAGTTAAAATCATCTAAAAAGATTTCGTAGATGTGTTTAAAATATGTTTCTTTTAAAACAGGTGTTTTTACAGTGTGTTCAGTACCTACAGTTTTATGCACAGTTCAGTTCAGAAGAATTTCAGTTTAGATATGAAAAATTCCAAACTTTAAAATCATTGGGTTTTTCACATCACATGGGCTTTTGTGCTTTTTGTCTTTATGAACCAATACCGGACCCCTCTTCCCCTCCCCCCCCCCCTCACAAAAAAAATCGTCAGGGTAAACTTTTTCATTGTACACGCAGATTAAAATCTCTTTCAGATATTAGCGTCTGTAACATCTTCTCGCAATACGATCGTCGTAATGAAATAGTTCACGTAGTTTGTTAAGATCACGTTAAGATTACATACGCAGCTCATTTTGTTTAACTACGTCCAATTAGTGAAAACCTCATTCTTATAGCACACTTCTAAACAGTGAAGTAGTCTACTTTGAAAAAGTAGAGGAAACTTGTTCAGAAATTTTACATCTTTGGGGGAAATGTGTGTAGGATATAATCTGCACCGAAATTAACGTTTTGATATATTGACGTTCGTTAGCATGATTGTTATAATGTCCGTTTAATTTTTTTTTTACCGACAGTAGCTGTAATAGCTAGCCCTATAAGAGGATTCAGGTTTATTATTTCTTTTCAAAGCGCGCATGTAGGCTACACTGTAAAAACGTGTGTTTTAAAATAAATACATTTTAAGGACATCTGGAAAACACTTTAGACGTATTTAGCTGAAAAACAGGTAAAAACGTTTAGCAAATAGTATTGGCTGAGAAGAAACCTTTCAATGCAGTAGCGTTTATAACGTGACGACGTGAAATGCGTTAAAAAACACACTAGCATAGTCTTCAATTTTCAACACTTTATAAACAACATTTTATAAACACATGCAATGGCAAATGCTTAAAATAAGACAGTAGGTTTTTTTTATCTAAAAATTAGTGTCTAGTTTACAACACACTGATAAACATAACCATTTTCGTTAACCACTATTTTCTACAACACCCATTGTAATAAAACACAACTTGCCGCTACACTAGTTTTTAAGTATGTGATTATAAAACACATAGTGTTTTATTTTAAACACGTTTCAGGCTGCAACGCTGTATAAACACAGTTAGTTTGGAAAGGTTTCTTCTCAGCCCACGCTATTTGCAAAACGCTTTTATGCGTATTTAAGCAGAAACGCTATGTGAAAGACATTCTTTTTGGGTAAATTTTGCTCTCACCTATAGAGATGAAGCCTATTCCCCCAATTTAAAACTATGGGTCGGACGAATAGGTAAAAAACATATTCGAATATTCACACAAAAAAGTATAGAATATTAATGCCAACTGCAGTAAGGAATGACCGTAATCTACATAATAATTCTGGATCCCGGCTGAGCTGATAAAAGGAAAAGGAAAGTTAAAGGAAAACCAGAAGGACAACAATCACTTTAATCGCTTCTCATTGTTTTCGTGTACGTGTAATGTCTTTGCTACGGTGCCTAACAATTCCTGGCGATTGAAAACTATCGTCCAAACCGTTGATTGTTGATGGGTAAAATAAAAGAATCCATGTTTCAGCTAAATGCGTATAGTTTTAAATTAAACTTAGCTACGGTGTGCGAAAATGGGAGTGGGGGGGTTGGGAATGGGATTGGGGAGTTGGGAGTGGGAGTGGGGAGTGGGAGTGAGGGGGTTGGGAGTGGGAGTGGGGGGGGGAGTGGGTCTATAAACTTAATTCATGACTGGCCCCGTGCGTAGCACGGGCTTCGTCTAGTTCTCCATGATGCCTTTCCTTTTCACGTATGACATTGACGTGACATCATCGAACGGCTGGCTAGTGGCTACCATGGCCCTGGTTGACTTCACCATTATTAGTGTTTTAATTTTTGAGATGAGGGAGAACCGTTGCCCATTCGAAATATCCGCACTCATCTATCCCTCCACTTTCAAGTGTGCAATCCAGAACGCATATATCATTCTGACTAATGCATTGATCGGGGGGGGGCGGGAGACTTTTTTTTTGCGAATATTCGAATATATTCATAATGAACGCATATTCGTCCGACCCCTACTTAATATGTAGGAATTAACAAAGAAAGACCTTTTGAACGCTATTTTAATGTTACTACGATACTCTTGTTGTTGTTCTTCTTCTTCTTGAGGAAATCTTGTCACCTATATGGATCCAGTGGACCGATTTTCAACTTTTATAGCTTAAAACGAAGGCATTAACAAGGACCAGGGCCTTTCGAACGCTATTTTTTTGTGACTGGTTTATTAGTTTTTTTGATTAGTTGTGGTTTCCTATGTTGTGTGTTTAGCCGCAGCGAACACGGCACGTAATTTGAAACAAATTATTTTGTAGAATGGGATTCTGCAAAACGGGTATTTGTCTATAAATGTCTGACCATCATCATGTTATAAATGTCAGTGTTTAAATGTTTTAAATGTTTCGTGTGCCTAAAATTTCGTGAACGATATTCGGCGAAATGGGACTGGCCCCTGAGGCAAAAAGCTGTTAATCTACTTTCTTTTTGGCGAAACGGGACGTAACCCTCTGAAATGATGGATTGAGTTTGAACCATTACAAAGCACCGACAAGGCTGTGAACGTGTATTCACACCTATCTTTAGCCACCTTTTTTTCCCCCCGACGAAAACTCTGCATGTTGTGAGGCTAAGTAACGGTATCGTTGTCGGCTATAGGTTTATTAGCAGTAGCTCGTTTCTATCCTCTATAACCAGTAACCACCCAACGTTAGTTAGTATATTTATGGGACACCCTGAATTAGGAATTTTGAATGTGTGACAAGAAATAAAACAACGTGAGGAGATAACACCTGCAGTACAGGCCAGTGGGCGAGTTAAAAATATCACGTAATCTTATGGGCGAGAATCGAACGATTCGGATGTTTTTTAACGGGATGCTGCTCATTGGACTTAATTGCAGTCCCCACCTGCTACGACGGGAGTTTCTTGATTATAAGACTCGACCCTGCCAGTTTATGTAATGACGTCACCACGGATGACATTTTGGAAAAAAAGAAAACGAGCGTACAAAAACCAAGTTGAGTTCGTAAAATCAGGGCCCACAAAAAGCCTGAAATTTTTTTTTACAAAATGTAGTCTTTTTTCAGTCCTTTCAGCTAGGGGGTCTGAGGGAGTGCTGTGTGCTCCTACTCAGTGGGGCCCCCGGACACTAATGCATAGTAGACCATTTTGGGACCATTTCTAGCATCAGGTGCGCACGCACTGCAGTTGACAATTTAAGTAAACAAATATTACAAAATATACCCACCCCCACAAAAACCCATAAGGATTTCCATGCATGTCAGAAAATCGCCAGGGTGCACCAGAGTGACACCATAGAAACAATTTGGAAATTAAAAAAAAAAAATGTAAGTTCCAAAAAGGCGTTTTCGCTAGAAATTAAATAAAAAGCCAAAGAATAAAAAAAAAAACATAACAGCATGTGGCAATCCTGGTCCAATGTAAAGGACGAAATTTTCATTTAACATCTTTTGGGACTTTTAAAAGAGTTCAAAGGAACTGTCCAAAAAAAAAGAGGAAATCAGCCGAAATTACAGAAATATAATTTCTAACTACGAAAAAATAAAATTAAATTAAAACCACTGACTACTACATTTCACGTAATTTAAAGATTAACAAGCGGCTACAGCGACTGCCTAGTCGCACCGGTCTTCTGTACAGTTCCTCAACTTCCAATGTTGAGGCGCACACCTCTATCATGCACTACAACTGCTGTTATTATTTTAATTTAGTTTAGTCGAAGCAGTCTATTAAACAATGAACGTTGTAAACAATGGTCGTCAATATCTGGTACTATTGCGAAGTTGAAAAAAGCGACGGACGGACGGACAAAGTCGTTGCAATAGTCTTCTCGCCGGTTACGGCGTACAGGAGACTAAAATGGAAATTCTTAGGATTGGTAGACAGGCTACCTCCTGGCAGATGGCGTCATTTTGTTTCTTTGGAGGTGAATGGCAGGGTGCGCACAAGCTCGCACACCAAAAAATTCAAGCACTTTTCAAGTACTTTTTCACGACCAACAGCCTACAACATATTTTTATGAACTTTTCTTATTCGACAACTTACTGAAATAAAGACTGGCTAAACTTCACATTTAAGTGGCTTGTTGTCAGAGCAGAACAAACAGCACCCTCAAACACTAAAATATTCATGTTTAATCGGGCGCGGGAAAAAAGCTAGGAAAAAATTCAAAGGGAAAAAACCGTAAATTAAAAGTATGTCTTTATCTTGCACAAAGAAAACTAGGGCATCATTTTAAATTACGACCAAAAAATTAAATTCAAAGACAGCCAAGGACACAGTTAACAATTTTCTCTTAACAAATTAAGCACTTTCAAGGACTTCAAGTACCATGGAATGGGTTCTCTTTTGGAAAATTTACTTCGGATTGAAAATTACGCAACTACAGGCAAAAATTTACTTTAGCACAAAACTGTTGAATCACCATAGTGAAATTTTGTTCGCTTCAAAGAGAACTTCCCCCTGCACTAGCCCACCCCTACCCTAATAGTTTACAAAATGTATTGAGCCATAGGCGGTCACCCTACCTTGAGGGAAAAAAAGGGAGTGTCTTCTAATTGACCCCCAAACAATAGGATTTGACAGCGACAACCATCCAACCAGCTGAATCTTCTTCGCGGTCAACCTCGGCTGTTGCGAGCCGTACAGCGACTGCAGGTACACAGCGCTGTTGAACAATTAGGCACCGGTCATTTATACCGATTTCACGGGTAATAATTCGTCGCGTGTTGTGGCCGTACCGTACCGTGCCGCTCTGCACCACGGCCACGTTCCCAGCGCGACTTGATTTCACACGTAATAAATACCGAAGCGTGGCCGGCAACGTTTTTCGACTGCCCTCTGACGGTCAACTTGATACCCAACTACGGAAACGGAATTTAAATTTGTTGAATTTGTTGTAAAAATTACTATGTTTTGAGTGTTTTTTCAAATTCTTTTAAATTGTTGCTGATATTACTATTGTTAATGTACACCACATACGAGCCATGGCTTCGTGGTAGATTTGTTGAAATTTGGAAGTACAATATTAAAAAAAAAAAAAAGCAGACCGAAGTGAAACTTTGGCAAATGTTGAGCGGGCACTGTTCGTTTGGCCACCTCACCCGTGTGCGGGGGAAAAAAAAAAACTTCGAAAAATTTTTTACGGAAGAAGTAACTGTCATTTTTGTTTTGTTTTTCCTGTTGTAGTTAGATTAGGTTAGGTTAGTTGCCTGGTAAAAGATTTTAAGGCAAAGTTTGACATTTTAAGTTCATAAAAACGGTGTAAACTTATTTTTTACCAAGAGTTACCTCAATTGTTTTCGTAGCGGAAAATATATTTTGGCTACAATATAGGCAACAAATATATAAAAAAAAAAAGCACCATACGTCGGAAGGAAAAAAAAGTAGAAATATGAAGAATTTACATTATTAAAGTGTTCGGTTTGTTTATCTGTGTGCCCTTCTATTCCTCCAGAAGTAAGGCCCGTAGAAAGATAAGAGTGACAAATGAAAGATAATTAAATTACGCTTCGGAAAGGCCTATTTTTATTGTTCTATTCTGATTTTTTTTACCCTTATATACGCAGTTACCCGTGTGCAGAAAAAAAAAGCCTGGCTAAAATGTGTAAGGAAAAAATAAATTGTGTTGTCGTTTTTGTTTTGTTTTTTTCTGTTGTTAGGTTAGGTCAGGTTAGTTGCCTTGGCAAAAAAATTTCACCAGAGAACGACCTGCCTACCACTTTTCTCTTTTGATCTTTTTTTTATCCTTTTGTTATTTTTTTTCCGCAACCCTTTTTTCAATCGACTGTGGTTGTTTTTTTCCATTTGCTGTTTTTTTAAAGAATTTTTAAATCTTTTCTCAGAACCAGGCCACCTAGCTTTACTAATAACTCTGTTGAAACAAGTTTGCATTCAAAGGGTTGTGTCAGCTTCATGATACCGTTATGTAACCTCATTAACTTTTTTTTCGCAAGCATCAGTTTTCGCGTATGTAGTCGCGATGCTATTTAAGAAATAAGTGTTCGGTGAAAATAGGTTTTGTGGCCTATTCTCCTAACACAAAAATTCTCACTTTAGGCCTAAACGTTTTTCGACGCTTTCTTAATTTGTTAGTTAAAAAACTTAAAGCTATGTTTATATTAGTCGTAGTCTGCTTTGATTAGATCGTCAGTTTGTTTTGGGGGCGAACAGGCCGTTTCGTCATTTCCACGCATCAAAATTCACACGTAATAATTAAAGCGAACCGCTCCGTCCAGTACCGAACCGCGCCGGCCACGTTTTGAAACGTGGCCAAGCTGGAGCGCAAAATCACGGCCACGTTCACTTTATTTATTACGTGTGAAATCAAATTGCACGGTTCGGAGCGGCACTGTACGCTTTATTTATTACGTGTGAAATCAGTATTAGGCACTGGCCAAATAGGCACCAAGTTTAAATTATTTTTAAATCTGGGATGGATTGTTTTCAATTGGGGGGTGGGGGAAAAAATGTTTGCCATTAAATGTTCATAGCGTTCAAAACTGCTAAAGATTGTTGGCATCTTTATTATACTAGCATCTCTGATATGTTTAGCCTCAGCGAGCGCGGCAGCGTAATTTGGAACATCAATTCATCACAAAAATATCGGGGAAAAATGCAAAAACTTCCCCCAACGGTTCACGTGACTAAGTGTCCCAGATTTAAAACAAACGATATAGAATTTAAGGGCAAATCTATTCCAATTAAAAATTTAAATAAAAAAACTTGGTGCCTATTTGTCCAGTGTCTATATGTCCGGGTGTTTATGTGTCCGGTGCCTAATTGTCCGGAGCTTACAAGTCCTACATCCGTTAGTGAGGAACTTTAACTCATCCTCTTTTAGCCTTGGTATACGCTGTTTACAGTTACGTGTATGCTATGATGCTTTATTTTGATTAAATTGAGCAGACGAACAGAGTGGGGTTAATCGGATGATGTGGCAGCTAGAGTTTACAACAGTAGCCTACTAACCAGAGATCAGTCTACTGAAAGTGGATTTCCCCTTAATCCATTTCTCAAGAAAAACTACGTGGTCGAAGACGCGGACGGACGTGTTAAAAATTTAGTCGGAGAAAGTGCATTTTACCGCCAGGGCCCGTTGCAAATTTCCGCAACTCCAACATCTTGTAGAAAGTAATGGCATTCTCAAGTTCGAAATCTTTAAAAATTACGTAAAATAGCGTCTTTCGTTGTTCCTATCGTTACATGAAAATAATACGTAATGCAGTGATGAGCGTAAAATTTATAAATTTTGTAACAAATGCACATTTGCACCCAAAAAAATCTGTTACTGGGAGTGCAAAACAAGTCACTGTGCACTTCTGCTTAAACTAAATTGTTAACTTCACAATCACAACTGAAACCCTGCACACGAAGTACTCAAAAATGGAGCTCTTAAGTACTTTAAAAGGAATCGTGCCGTTGGAAAACGACGTCTATCTTGCGCGATTCATAATTATGAAAATTACTACACCGTATAAAAATTGTTTTAAGTAAAACACCTCGAAAACGTTTTAGACACTTTTACCTGAAAAACATGTGCGTTTTATAAATTGCATGGGATGAAATAAAACTTTCAAATCATTATCGTGAGCGTTTAAAATATAATACTAGCGTTCAATTTGCAAAACTTTATAAATCCTTGAAACCATGTAGCGACGAAAATGTTTAAAATATAAAATAGTCCTTTTATCTTAAAGCAACACAATTAAAAAAAAAACACTAAACACTTGTTAGTGTTCATAAAGTGTTCATAAAGTGTTGCAGATAAAAACGCTATAGTGTTTTCTTTTAAAACTTAAGGTTTCTTCTCAGCACCTACTATTTGCAAAACGATTGTATGTTATTTTAGCTAAGACGACTAAATGTGTTCATTTGAAAACAAACATATTTTTAGTGTACTTTACTTGAAATGAACTTCAAGAGCCGCTTCTGGAACGAAAAGTGCTCAGAATGAAAATGTTCTTCTGAGAAAAAAAAGTAGTGAAATTTAATCCTTTCTCTCACAAATTAAAAATGTAGTTAGGTCAGTCACGAGATACGAACTACGTTCAGTTGGTTTGGAAGCAAAGGTGCCAGCACATTTTTTTTTCTGAAGACCTTTCGGTGGATAAAATT
>JAHWFP010102945.1:0-12868 GCA_023313725.1 Lithobius niger | reverse complement strand
GGATTTTTCCAGCAAAGCTAATAGAACCGATGCCTAAAAATAATTTGTACAAATCGCTGTACCTACGTGATTGCCTGCAATTTTCTAACGGCAAATTCACGCCCCTCGCCACCCCCACCCCCACCCCCCGCACACACTCAACCCCAAAAAAACTAGACGACAGACATAAACGAGCATTAAGCCAAAGTTTTCTTTATCTCTGGCACGCAATGAACTGTCGCCTTTACTCACAATAACTACGCCCAGCTCATCCCCCTCCCCCTCCTGTCCTCCGATTTAATCTGGGAAAGCATGGAGAGGACACGTCCTCGCTAAAATCGATGCTAACGACCATGGTACTCAAAATAATGCTAATTTCCAGAATGGTATTGTTCCTCATCAACTCGTATGGATTCATGACAAACAAAATATTTACGGCCATCATTCACACCCCCAGTAGACGTGTTTGAGAAGCCGGCTTGCAGCGCCGCCACGTACACACGAAAGAATATTACGGATTGTTTCGTAGTTAACCTACACGTCATATACAAAATTTCAAACTCGGAGATGAATTTCCCAGTCAACGCGTGAAATTTCGTAACAGGAATAAAAGTGCCTGTTCACCGAATAACAAGTTGTAGCATATAGCGCCGTCTGTTTCTCTCTGCCGTGCCTCCCTTGTAGCTAACCCATTAAGGCTCCTGCATGGAGTTACATACAATAATACTACTTACTACGTCGTGTCACTGCTCTATAGATGCTGTAACTTGTCATTTGGTAACAATCTCCCTTTAATGCACGGTCGTGACGTCACGCCAACACATCCCCATGCTAAAAGAACTGTCGTTTGTACGGTTAATCTGGACACCCACACACGTCACCGTGGATTAATTTTAATAATAATAATAATAATAACCCACACTTTTCTGATAGTCTAACACTTTTATGGAGTTTACACAACCCCTAGTCCTTCACGTGATAGCTCCACTACATGACATAGTGACCGACTTTTAATAGCTACACAACACAAATTCAAGCAGCACAAACCATTCCAAAACCAGCGTATACACTAGGCACATTAGCGACTGGCGAAATCTTTCGTACCAACACGAAGTCTCAAGCTAAGCCTTACTCGGCAACCTTTTGTCCCGACGGTACGAAAACTAGGCTACTGACACTTTGAAATACACCTAAAAACCTACGACTCAAGGCCATAAAGCATTTTATACTCTAATATTATTTAAACTATTAAAGTAGAAAAAAAAAGTTTTACCTTAAACACGATATTCGCAAACGGGGACATAAAGAAAAAGGACGTCTTTCCTTAGCTGTTAGTTTCCTAAACCGTAAGTTTCTACACGGGAAGTTTCCGTTCAAGAATTTGCGTCAGTCGTGTAAAAATTCTTAAATTCAATATAAATAAAAAATAAATAAACAAAAAATAAAATAATAAAAAAATTTTGAACTGAAATCAGTCGATGTGTTAGCTTGACGTCACAACTTACCATTAAAATAAATATCCATGAGAAATAGGTGGTTAACCGGCGATAATTGCTAATTTGCTCGAAATGGGGCCGTCCAATGTCTCGGGGATTTCCTCTACAACTCGACATTGGACTACCCCATTCGCGCAACAAAGCAATTATCACCACTTAATCGCATATTTCTCACGGATATCTGTAGGGTTCACTGCGTTAATAAATTATGTACTACTCACTTGCTTATAAACGGGTATTTTTTTTTTGCTCAAATTTACAGGAATTCTTGAGCGTTGTCTTGGTTGCGTGCGAACTGTTGTCCTTTCCCCTCCATTTATTCGTCAATATTGGTTTTGGGAAAGAAATTGTTAAGATTGATAACTGTAAGGTGCTCCTGCCAATATGCCGTCCGTAAACGTTAGGTAGCACCTCTGAAAACCAGAACTGGCTACTTATCGCTCCACTAATGGTCATATTGTGTGATTAAGAAGATTAAGAGCGGATCTAACTTTAACGTATCTATTGCTACATGGTCACCTTGGGGTTGATTCCACGTTTTTCTTTGAGCTCCGTTCCGGTGATCGAACGAGGGGGCACTCCTGGAAGTTGGTTGCAAATCCCTTCAGGGTCAATACTAGAAAATTTTTTTTTCAGCAGCCGGATAGTTAACTGCTGGAATAAATTACCAGCAACTGTGGTTGAGGCAAATACACTCTGAAAATACGTCTGAAGGTTGTTTGCCTCACCGATTTCCTGCATAGAGTATTATAGTTATGTAATTAGACCCTATACAATGTTTTTTTTTAACGTTTTTTGATGTTTTTTTATGTATTTTTGTTTTTTTCTTTGACGAACAAATTAATTTGTGATCTGAGCTAGTTTGTTATAAGTGAAATGCTCTACCAAGCCCTTTGCTATTGTGCAAATGAATATTATTGTTATTGTTGTTATTATTATACACATATTTTTTAAATTGTATATAGCTCTAGTCTTACTTCCCACTTCAGTTTTTGACTTTCACTACACCAATTTCATTCATTTCATTGTTTTATTATTTTTATTATCTACGATGCATTTTATATATTTTTTATTTATATTTATTATTTTATTTTCAAAGAAACATTGACAGCGTTACCCGGCTTTTCCCTGCATTTGTCCCTCACGTTTGGCGATGCCATCGGGGACCATTGTGTCCCTGGTAGGTCTAACCTTGGTGGTAAGGCATTCGTGACCCCAACCCCATACCTTCAACCCTTCCACTGCAGCCGAGTCATCGTCCTTGTTTTAAACTTTTCACTGTCAAACTTTTATAATTTGAAATTTTTTAGTTTTTTTAGTTTTAACATCGGACGGCAGTCAGTGACGACCCAGTCCTTGTCGCTCCGGTTGCGTTTGCAACAAACCTATATTATTATTATTATTATTATTATATATTTACTTACCCTGATATTGTTGTAGTTAGGTTAGATTAGTTAAATTAAGTCGAATTTGACGACTTATGGTAGATATTTTTTCGTTGTGCGCAAATCTGAGTTGTGTGGGGAGATACGTAGCAAATTCTGATTTTAAGTGGTGCTAACTAAGAGTACTTGCGGTGTTTTTTTTTTTTGGCCGGCGCTGCTCGTATTTTGTGAGTTGTGTTTTACCCAAGCAGAAGTTTGCACGGACTATTTTTCAAACAGGCTAGCGTCGTTCAATCCAGTTGTGTGGTGGCGGATTGACTTGGTTATTGGACTTCGTGTTAGTTCGCACTCCATTGCCGTTTGCGCGCAAATTTGTGCCATTCGCAGATTTAAAGCCGTTAGTTTTGGTTATATGTTAGGGCCAAATACGTCACATTGTCTTGTTATTGTTTTGATATCGCTGGTTTGTTTACGTACGGTGATTTGCCCGGAATGCTGGAATTCCAGTTGCCTGCGCGTCTGCGCCATCACCTTCCCGCGTGTAAACCCGTAGCGGTCTCGTCTAAATCGAGAGTTAAAGGCGCCTTTTCACCATTTCGATAGCGTTGCCCATATTTTAAACACAGCATCCACGTTCCAGATTCTCCGTCATCCAATAGGCTAATGTGGGTCACGTGATCTCTTTTTAGTTATGGAAATCGCGGCGCTCCTGCAAATAGTGTTGTTCCATTTTTTATTATTTTTTATTTACCGCTATTTTCTTTATATTGCTCGAAGATTCTACGGGGTTGCATCCAGGAGTTAAAAAGTTGCCTTTAAGCCAGTCTACGCCAGAGACTTTTACAGTAAGGGCTGTAACAGAAAACATAAAAAGAGGCCACTGAATCCACCATGGACATAGAATAATGAGCAGCTTCGGTAAGTGCTGCCATATCAACAACAAACGTTAAAGTTGCAAACTAACCAACAAGGGTTTCAAAGTCTGCCAACTGATGGCGCCAATTGCCGTAACTATTTGGGGCGCCTCTTTGCGTAGCATTGTGGAAAACTGTTTCGGCCTTTACAGTAGGAAACTCTGTGTATGGTCTGCAAGAAATTGATCACACCTTTGGGTGTTAGATCATTTGGCTACTAACACCAAAGCATGAATGACGGCAGTACGACAAACTCTTGGAGAATTGTACACGAGGCGTTAGAAACGTTCGTTTCCCCTGTTTTCTTGTTGTTTTATATTATTTCTGAATACCGTACGAAATTACTGTCATTTTTTGTAGTCAGCTCTTGTATTATTTCACGTTAGCCGCTACAATTAACGGTCGTTGATCTGGCGATTGTCTGTAGCTTTTTGACGCGCACCCAGCCTTAGCCATGGCGCCAGAAGGAGAGAGGGTCAATTTTGCTAGGTAAATCCTATCGGAAATCCTAGGTTCTTTTACATGCCATAATCGACATGAGTACGAGACATCACAGGGCCCTTCTCTGCCAGAAAATGCCAGGGGTGGCTGAGGCCGGATTCGAACCCGGGACCTCTGGCTCTGGAGACGGTCATGCTAACCCCCATTCGATCTGGCGACCGATGCTTTTGCGACCGGAAAGAAATGCGTAGCTTTTACGTCCAACCAGGGTCAACAGCCTGCAGTTCTGATTGCTCACACCCGGAATTTTATTCTGCGTATATTCCAGCAGTAAGTTTCTGGCAGTTCTGATTTGGGAGGTGTTGGGATGGGTATCACTATCGTGCGAAAGGATTCCCCCCCCCCCCCACAGTTCTGATTGCGCACACCCGAAGTTTCATTCTTTGTATGTTCCAGCAGTCCTGATTGGGGAGACTTTAGAATTCTTTGGAATTCTTTGTATGGTCCAGCGTGAAGCAAGGTCCCCCACAGTTCTAACTGCGTTTTGCCAGAGGTGTACCACCACCAGATATACGTTACGAGACAACATGATGCAGAAAAAATAAGGACAAAATATTAATTTATTTCTGTGCAACTGTTAAGTGCCAGTTCAGTTCTTCATGACAGTGAGTTCAGAAAGGGAAAAAGTTTGGGAATAAGCAGACTGGTAGCAAGGCCTACGCTTAAACTTCAACATTTGTGCAAGTGGGATATGCCGACTCTGACATGAAGCAAAAGCTACTTTCTTCGGACTACATCCGGTTGCAAAAGCAACGGTTGTAAGATCCGAGGTCGCTGCCAACTTTGCGCATGCCAAGTTAGAATGCGCTATCTTCTTTATTTCTAATCTCTGAATAAGGCTAAATTTGACGCTATACGTAACACGTTATGGTGTGCCAAACACCTCAATATTTCTCTAGGTTTTGTGGTTAATGGGTCGTTGGCTTGCTAAGCTTTGACGCTGATGGATCTCTTTGTTCCATTCCGTAAGAAACGTCGGACTACTGCCTGTGTTCCGGACTTGACAGAGGTAACGAAGTTGCGTAGGTATATACTACTACGTGGTGCATTACATTGTTAACTTATGAAAGAACATGTATAGCCTGGAGCGGTCTAGCTCCAACAAATGCACACCGACGCTCCTTTAACCAGGCAAGTTCCAAAGCATTTATGGACTGAATGTATAGCCTATAAATCGGGTCGTAGCGTTTACTCGTTGGTGACCCCTTCTTTTCTGCCTCTTGTATATGGGTAATATCTGTCAATGCATTATACATATTTCTCCCCTTCCCCTAAAAGTCGTATATTTCTTTTGACCCGCAGCAGGGTGAGTTCATGTATTGACACCGAAAAAGGGGGGAATGGGCAATATTCGCCTTGAGGAAGATTGGTACAGGATGGACGAAGGGGGCCAAGTATGAAATAACAGTAAATTTTAAGTTCACAAAATTGGATTTGTTCTTTAAAGAGGAAATGTGGCTGTGTATATATGCATGTCCGATCGATTCTTGACCTTTTAGGTGCCCCAAAGGCAATTTGTTGCTGAGGGTCATACAGAGTTGCACAACTTTGTTTTTTTAAGATTGCAATTGACGTAGCCTAAACCATGCGCAATGGCTGTTTGCCGTGACGTCACCATGAGTTAGCCAATGACGAACGAGAACAACGGCTGTTTGGCCGTCTGATTGGACTAGCCCAGTCACGTGATATGCACGTCACAGCAAACAGCCATGGCGTGTGGTATAAGAGTTATCCACCTGTTTCAGCGCCCCATCCGTCTTCTAACAATGGTCTTTGCTAACATAACACGCTCGGTAACTGGCGGCAATACTAACTCGAGGGACGAGCTCACTCCGGTTTGGGGGGAAACACAACCGGTTTTGAACAATTATCAGTCGAGTTTCGACGTGAGAATTAACGTGTTACATCATTACGGAAACTATTAGAATTCTTCGTCAATGGGTGATGTCAAAAGCGGAATAATGCACACAAATTCTTATTTTCCTTGTTCGCCGAAAGAGGATTTCGGAATTGGTTAACAATTACCAACACATTCCTAACAATGAAGGATGGGACTTCTCCGAGCATTCTCGTGGAGAAATGTACCCGCCCCGGTAGCGCAGTTGTTACAGCTCCCGACTAGTCAGCGGAAAGCTCTGGGCTCGAGTCCCATGGTCGTGGCAGTTGTCTTTTCTTTCTTTCTCAGATTAGTGTATGTTGAATCCTCACAAGGCCAGTCTTTAATGCATACTGTTTGCTCCGTTTGCCCTTTACCTTGTGATTTTATTCTTTATTTATTACTCGCATTATTTCTAGTGTGGAGGCCAAGAAGCAATGTTCCGTTTCCTCCTTGTGTATGTTTGTGACCTCTAGGTCACCACTGAGAAAGACTGAACAGCTACTAAGCTCGACAGGAGTCTGCAGCCAGTATCTGCCCCGGTAGCACACTGGTTAGAATGTGTGGATAGTAAGCAGGAAGTCTTGGGTTCGCGTCCCAGTCGTGGCAGTTGTCTTTTCTTTCTTTCTTTCTTTCTCAGTCCAGTTTATCGTGTAGTCTCACGTGGCCAGTCTTTAATGCAGGCTGTTTTCTTCGTAAGGACCAAGTATATGGCTCCAAAATTCAAGCCTTGAGCCGGATAATGTGGGTCCTGGTTTCGTATCTTTTTTAAAATAAAATATGAAAAATATTTTGTTTCCTTTGGTGCAGTCGTAGGCAGTCACGGGTTTCCCCACCCACACATGCCACCGGGTTTCCATGCGTAGGTGGTAACTGGGTTCCAACACAAAGATAAAACCCGAGCTTCCATCCGTAGGCAGCGACGAGTTCTCATTCATATATCCAAATCGACTGGGGGGGATGGGGGAGCTATCAGGGAATAAAAATAGTATAAAACAAAAATCAGTATTGTTTAATCTCCCCAAACAAAACTTGTTAAGGATTCCCACCAAACTGGCCATTTGAAATCATCACATCAAACGTCAAGTTCTTTCGCCAAGTTAATCCCACCGACTAAGACTTTACACGATGAATGAAGTACTTGAAAACTGCACTGCAAGCAATTTTCATATATTTCATTTAATCTTCAAACTATTACTCGGTCAGATTACCTTGGCGAAGGAGCTTCACAATTTTAATGTCTCTGCTTCAAACGGCCGTAGAGCTTAGCGGGACTCCTTAACAATGTTTGGTTTTGGGGGATTAGCAGGTTATTTACTGTATAGGTTTGACAATCCATACTTTGTTAATGAAAGGAGGAAAATATTGTTGAGATTTTGCTAAAATTATTTCTCTACTAAAGTGGTAATTTGTGTTTGTCTAACTGATAAAAAAAAAACCGACAAAACCCGAAAAAAAAAAAAAAAAAAGGTGAAAGGTTGTTTTTTTTTCAGAAAAACTCGGTCTTTTTCAAACTCTGGCCGTGCTTGCCTCTTGAAAGTAGTTTCAGTTACCGCCACTGGAAATAAAGGAGCTGGGGTCTAGTGATTTACCGTCTACGCGCCTCTTTACACTTACTCACACGTACACCCCCAAAAGTGAGTCCTGGGGGGAGGGGTGACGAGGGGGTGTTAAGGGTTTGTACACGAGGGAGGGGTGGGGCATTTTCAACCCCCTCAAACATTCAAGTTCAACATTACTCCCCTAACCGAAAGCTGGCATTGTCCATCGCTTAGGTATAAAGGTAAATGAATGCCTTTTATCTTGCCTGGCTTCATGGTCCATTCAGAAAACCGGAAGTCATCAATGGTCATCAGGGGGTTCATTAAGTTGCACGAGACGTGGACCAAGCCTTGACCAATCCCCTCCCTCCCCCCTCATTCAAGCGCCCGAATTTGAATGATATCCCCGTGGCGTCAGCAGCTATGACTTCCGGTTTAGGCTGGACGGGATAAGCGAGTAACGGCATTAATTTCACGTGCCATAGTCTGTTCGTCACCAGGTACCTTTCGCGCTTTAGCCCTGGCTAGAATTCTTAAAGGTGAATGGTCTGTTGATCGTTCTCAATAATATCGCCATCTGTCTTTGAGAAAATCGTTAATATGCAGCAGCTGAAAACAGGACTGCACGATGACATGTTTAGTAGATTTTGATTAATCTTTCGACTTTGAATTACGTCTGGATGACAGAACTCGCTTAAATATAAGTTAAAAGTAAAGCTAAGTGCGACACTGACAATTAATTTTGAGCAAATGAGTTGTCAGGCCGTGGAATACCCTTCCTCATGAAGTTGTCATTGCACCTAATCTACACTCACTTTTAAACTGCATCCTGCCCAAATGCAACTCAAAAGGGCTTTTGATGTGTTTTAACAGGAGCGAACATGTTGTAACTATTGCTTCATATTCCATTATCTCGTCACAAGGTCATCTGTGATAGAAGCTGTCGGTTTCGTTTCTCAGTTGATTCAACATCGCTAAAATCTTATTTTACCACAGCAGCACTAAAAGGCATCCGTTCTACGCACGCGCGTGAACTCATGGCGTTGAGTCGAGAGGCGAAACACTTGATTTCTACCTCAGACGGCCTTGGCTTGCATTAGCCATCTGCTTCGCCGCTTCACGCTCGTGGAACGTTGTTGCAAGCGGACGTGCTGCATGCCTGAATTATGCACCCCCTCCCCCACCTTTTATGGTCGGTTTAATAGAGCATTGTTGTGATTTCCCGTTGGCATGAAATGACTGATTTCCCGTTAGCAGTGGCCCAAGCTTTTATTAAATTTAGGGTTAAGAGACGTAGAGGTCTAGATCCCGTTTGCATGAAAATACCGTAGTGTAACTGGAAAAAAAACATGACGTCATCGGTACTGTGCCTCTTTGTTGAAACCACAGTTCGAATCTCATCGGTACTGTGCCTCTTTGTTGAAACCACAGTTCGAATCTCATCGGTACTGTGCCTCTTTGTTGAAACCACAGTTCAAATCATTACTTAGACCACAGACAATTCCGTTTGACAGATATACAAACAAATAAAAGCATTTAGACTGCGGACTTCAATAGAATTAGGAGTGGGAATCTCGGTAATCTGGCGACATACACACACACGCGCACGCACGCACCCACGCACGCACGCACATATTACAATCTTAGTTATATAGATTAATCATGCTTGATAGACTCCGGTTACTTTTTGACCGTTCTTTTTTCATGAGACGTAGGTTGATTCGACTTGTAAGGTTATTTTGTATTTTATTGTTTCCCTTTGAATTTTAAGATTTTGACTGGGTTTCAGAGGCCCGCACTGGGCCCTTGCCATTCAAGTTGCACATGCGACAAAGTTTATCATTATTATAGTGTTAATAGTTCTGCAAATGTGAGTTAAGCATATGTAAATTATAACTTCTCAATTAAATAATGGCGGTGAAATCAGGGCTCGACTTAAAAAAAAATCAAAGATGGAAAATAAAAAATGTGCGAAATCAGACATGCCTGGCAAAAAATACTTCTACAAGTTAAAAAAAAAGGAGAAATCAACTCACTTTCATTCACTCTTTTCTTCATCGACTACAATTTGTGCTGATAATTATGCGATGCTGAATTAATCAGCACCGCAGCTTTTCCCCTAAACTAGCTCAAATTCGTCCAGCGTTGTTTTCAAACGATAAATTTTCTCTAAATTTAATATGCATATATTGTGTGCGCGGCGTATCTTGAGTCCTGCAAGTATTTTATGAGCCGCTACGTCTTCCTGGAGGAGGCGGCTTTAATCGACGGCCGCCATTGTTTTTGTAACCATCTTGGATATCAGCAAGGCACTCTGCTACTAAAAACGTACAATCGATTATCTGTGTTCCTTCTGCAGCGAACTCAAGATAGGCCGCGGACACTAGACCTAATTCCTTACACTTCATGAACAATTTTCTTTTTGAAACATTAAAAAAGGTTTCAGATTTAGCTTTGCGATTCGAAATACATAAAGCTTCGCCAAATGATGAAAACGGTAGCCAACTGTGGTGCGATACCGCTTATGTGTGAAATCCTGTGTGAAGTTACCAGAATCATGCGCAACACACAACGTGTAGCAAAATTCAGTCACAATGCTATTACGTTGTTCTAGCGACTAATAGCCAGTTTTCACTATGTCACAATGCTTCATGAAGCGTATTAACCCAGAACTAGAGCCGATTTTAAAGTGCGGTGCGCATTGCGAGCTTTATGAGGGATCCCGGCGCCCTCGAAGGCCAGAACAAAGTGATCAGGAGCAACCGTCGAGCGGTCCGAGTCCTTGCACCCAAACCCAGTGGATTCCGGCTCGAATCCCGCCACTGACGTACATGGGACTTGAAGGTTTAGGACTTCCATAAACTTTTTTTAAGGACCAATTCTCTGCTTTTTCTAGGGTCACGGTCGTATGTCTTTAATAGTGTAACCTTCAAATTGGAATTATTTGTTCATCTTAATTGCGTCACTCTCTTTATGTGGATAACGTGGCCATTTATCATCAGTCATATACATAAGTTGGCCTTGGACGCCGGAGTCTAACACCACATGACTTCGGCTATACATTTATGGTCAAAGGGTTTTAGCGAGCGTTAACCACCACCGGTCATCTGCCCGACGAAGCCCTATGTCTGCAACACACGGAATGGAATCTCAGGAGGTCACCCACCCAAGTACCAATCGGGGCAATGTATCATAATCATACATTTATGATTGAACTGTTAACAGTGGGACGTCATGTATTACCATAGGAACTGTTGCTGTATTGTAAATTTTCCTCGAGTAATTGTTGTCTGCATAACCAGTTGTTGCCAGCATTCTCCCCATGATGGTCCCCGACGTAAGTGTAATTTTGGCTAATATTTAACTAAACCATGCGCAATGGCTGTTTGCTGTGACGTCACCATGAGTTAGCCAATGACGAACGAGAACAACGGCTGTTTGGCCTTCTGATTGGACTAGCCCAGTCACGTGATATGGACGTCACAGCAAACAACCATGGCGCGTGGTATAAGATTCTCTTAGAGCCTTTAACCCCTTATCCCTAATAGGGATTCCCTATGTATTTTGCAGCATTATTCTCACCAATTCATTGTGTTAGATGCCGATAGTCAGTGGGCCGCATGTAGGCAGGTGAGCATAGATTTCCATCATAATTCTGAAATAAACAACTTAAAAAGGACATTCCTCCCTGCGCCATTTTTCCTCGATCCTCCACATCAAGTACGGCCCCAAAGGTCTATTTCCTTACCGTTAGTCAATCCCTTGGTAAAAATCCGTTTTAAAATGTGGCGTCTAGGAGATTTTCTGTCGAATTAATAATTAACTATATTTACTGCGTCCCGCAGTATGTGATCCTTTGCGCGCTTACAATAACCGTTGTTTCATCTCTGTGTGTGCATGTACTAATTTCTAATAATTATCATGAGATCAAAAATCTAAAAGGGTAATGCGGTAAAAATTAAAATTAATTATTCCAATAGATTGCCGAAGCAAATTTATAAGACACTAGCCTAGAAAATTATAAATTGTGATTTTAAAATACAAGAATCATTCCGGTTTGTGACGACACAATTAATGCGTTCATGCTGGTTCGTCTATCAGGTTCAATGCCAACAGAGACAGTATCTGCGTTCTTCGCTGCGAGGAACGTACCTACTATCTCAGTTGACCTTTGCAATGCTATATGCTCGGATGGCGATCAGCGCGTGGCTGTTATAAGGCAGGCGGAATGTTATAAGACAGGAGGGGTGTCCCTTAACATATTCGTCCGAATTCTAACTACACGTTCTGCTTCACCATTCTGTAAATCCTAGTTCACCACTGATAATTTCTCAAACGTATTTCTGGTGTGGCCGGGAATCAAACCCGGGGTGTGGCAAGCGACCATTTTACCAAATTAATAAAATATGGGTTTGGCTTATCCGGGCTATAGGTGATCATGCTGAATGATGGGGATGTCATTATTAATGCCGACGTGATACATGGTGACATCTAGCGACAAAGCCATCACCAACACCGCCGCCGGTGTAAGGAGGACGAGGAGGCAAGGAGGGCGCGCGGATAGCACGACCGCTTTCTGCCTGGGAGGTCCGGTTTCGATCCTGGCCTCGTCCGCCCCCTGGCATTTTCGGGAAGAGAAGGGCCCTGTGGTGCCTCGTGCTCATGTCGATTGTGGCATGTCAAAGATCCTGAGGTTTTCTACTTGGATTTCTCGCCCTCTACTCATCTTCATCTTCATCTTCATCCTCATCTGGAGGTGACGACGGGCTATGCGGCCGCCATTAGGTGACGGAGGGCGGTCTGCACCCTGTTTCAAGGGAGAGCCACTAGCATCACCATCATCATCATCAGGAACAGCGCCCACTCCATCCACAACCAGGCCTGCGGTTGAATACGCATCCTCAGGTGATTGACGCCGTGGCCGTGAGTGTTGGTGCTGACTGCAGGGAACTGCTAGACATGGAGTAGGTTCAGCTGTATAGTTATTGTTATTTTTCTTTAATACCAACTATGAAAAAATAAACACATCAATTTGTGCAGCAAGATCCACTTTGACATGCATGTTTGACTTTTGGATCACTTACACAATAACTAAACACAAGAATTGCGGTAAGAATACGTTACTTACGTCCGATATAACAATTTAATTACTGCATCACCAAAACACGACACGGAG
>JAHWFP010102932.1:0-13878 GCA_023313725.1 Lithobius niger | reverse complement strand
ATGTCCAGAATTGAAGGGGTTAGCCATTCTTAACAGGAAAATTTCATCAACCATTTGAACTTGCCTGTTGTGACAGCATTGGCTGCTGCTAAGGGCAACCAACTGCAAATGAAGAAGAAGAACGCAGGGTTCATCACGGCCACTTCTCCAACTGTTGTTTTTATTTCCTAAAGAAACACACAAAAAAAACGAAATTTCAAATTTTAATTTCTGTAAAGCAAATTTTTCAGTACGGTAACAAAGTATCACGGTCTGGCACTGCGTACCTGTAGCTCCAAAGTAAAACTTTTTAATGAAATGTAAAATGTTCGAACCGCATTTGTTATTCTACAGTTAGTTTGGGGGCATCTTCAGCATGGTTGCAAGATTCGGCACAGCTCATGACGTTATTTAAGTAGAAAAGGGACGGATATAAATTGTAGTGTAGACGATGCATACCCATTTCGCCGAATCCCGTTTCGCCGATTCCCGTTCCGCCGAAAAATGTTTCCCGTTTAGACGAAAATTAAGCTCTGATTAAAATTTGGCAAAAGGGGAATTCCCGTTTCGCCGAATCAAAATATTCTTAAATAATTTGCCGATGGAGAAGTATTTAAAGATGCATTACTGTTTGGAAGGAATCAGTGATTAGTTGCGGATTCTGATGTTATGTGTTTTGCCGCAGCGAGCGGGGTAGCGCGAGTGAGGCACGTAATTTGGAAAAAGATATTCGGCGAAACGGGAATTCCCGTTTCGCCGAAAATTATGACACTGATTAAATTCTGCAAAACAGGATTCGGCGAAACGGCAGTCGGTGAAACGGTTATACACCGTGTCGACTGTGCGTAGTGTGCGACTTTTTCTCATTATTAAAAAGGTGATGGCCGGTAAGTCGCGGCAAATAGAAAATTTTGATGTGTAGATTTTGATACAGCACCCTCTCTCTCCCCCCCCCCCCCTTCACCACCCCAACAAAATCATAGGTCCGTTTTGGAATCCTCCAAAAAAATGTTATCAACAATGTAACGCAACAGTCGCTGTGCGATTCTTTCTCGTACCGAAGAGGAATCAAATATGGGTAGACAATTTTTAATTTACCCAGTTCCACTTAGAACTTACGAGGAACCTCATAGCACGGTCGTTGACAAACCGGATTTTTTATTTTATTTAGATAGGTTTTATTCTTATTTTTCAACTAATTATCATTATATTATTTGAAAACGAAAACGGACTCGTTTCATGATTGAGGTAAGGCTTGAGTAGAAAAAAGTCAAAACAGTAAAAGACCTCGAATGTTTTCCTGTAAGGTTTCAGATACCATAATGTTGCTGTAGGGTTTAGTCCACGTGAAACCTTGCTGCTGTATTCAAATATATTTTACAGCTTTTACTTTTTAACATGGTAGGTAAGCTAATGATTGATGTCAGTGTGCGTCGTAGTACTGTTGGTTGGGCAAACGTCATCTCTTGAAACGGTAAAACACTAATTGTGAAGCACTGGGTGCAAACGGAAAGGTTATGACTTACGAATACTCAAAAGTTAGCTCCTCGAACAAGAAAAAAGAGCCACGTAAGAAGTGTGTGCAACTATTCAAAACACAACGAAAAACAGCCTTTTAATTTAGGCGTCAAAGTATTTGGGATCTACACTGTAGGCTACTGATGTAATAATACAATCAATAACTTTCTTCGTATTTTTTAAAGAGAAGAATGTCCCAGTCCGCTTACCTGTCGTGTGCAAAAGTAAAAATGATAAAAACGTTTGAATACAGCAGTAAGGTTTCACGTGGCCTAAACAGTACAGCGGCACTGCAGTAGAACTTAAAACCTTACAGAAAAGTTTATTTGTTCCTTTGCTTTTTGACTTCGGATCAGTTAAACCTTAAACATCAAACGAGTTCGTTCTTGTTTGGCTAATTCGTGTTACTTTGGCGTACCGTTCAGTTTAGATTAGCTTGCTTTAATGTTTTGTATCTTTCTCAATTACGGTTCTTTAATCCCCAGTCTTCGTCTTGCAGCTGGCGTTTGCTGATTGGCATTGTTGCATAATAACAATGTTTAAAACAATCTTTAATAATCAAGCTGATGGTTCGAAGCTCCCTAAGCCCTGAACCACTTGACCTTAAAGAGGGCTTTATGGAAAGGGCACATCTACAGAGCAATACCTCTAAAATGAGCTAAGAACCAGCTTTATAGGGTTTGATCAGTGTAGTAGAAAAGTGTCGTGCCAACAAGAAGAAAAACCAAAAAAGAAAAAATCACGATTCCAGCTCAAGTCCAGATCTCCGGTGTGACAAATCGGAAATTAATAAAAGTTCGGACATATTTTCACCAAGTCCAACCTTGGACTAATAACTAATAGCTTAATAAATTTAACTGGAAAATATTGAAAAACAGAGGATAAATTAAGCTTCGAAATATCGGCTATGGGAGGTTGAGGGAGGTCACACATTAGAGTAAAGGCTATTATACTAATAAATAACCGTTTCTTCGGTTATTTTGAAAGAGCAGTGTTTTTTTGGTGGTTGCAATAGTTTTATTTTGCTTACATCAGGATTTCCATACAATCTGGACTACCTGAAAAAGTCTGGGGATTTTTTGGAGTTAGGAGAATCCTGGAAAAGTCAGGGTTCATTCCTTCATCATTACCAATCTTTAACAGTAATAAATGGAGATACCATGCAGAAAACTCGTGTCCAGCTCAGAATGACAAGCGAGCAGCAATACATATGACGAAACAAGCGGCCGCAGCGACTGCCTAGTCGCAACTGGTCGTACACTTCTGCAAATTCCGCCGCTATTTCAACGAAAATGTTAGGCGCATACCTGTATCACGTGTTGTAACAGCGATCTCTATTATATAAAAGTAGTTACCATTACATTGTTAGCTTGTTAAAAATGTGTTAGCTTTTAGTCCTAGTTTTAGTTTTTAGGCGTAATTGTCAGCTTTTTTAGGCCTAATTTTTACGTGCCGTTTTAATTTCGTAAGTAGCAGCTAACAGAGAATTGGGTTCGAGAGTAGGCCTATTCATTCATGCAACACGGTGTCGAGAACTTTTTTAATGAAGCTAATGTATGTCGTTAATGAAATCTTTTTGCGTTTTACGGTTGTGTGTTTTCCTCGGTTTTCCTGTAGTGGTTAAATGCGATGATCAAGTGTTATTATTTCATTGAGTTACGTCAAGAAAGCTTATTAGCTATAAGGAATCAACGATGTTTTAATTTGCCGTGTTTTTCAAGTCCATTTGACTTCCACTGAAAAAGGTGACGGACGGAAGGACGGAATATGCTATAGTCTTCCTAGGCGCTTGGGGGTGACCGGAAAAAAAAGCCTCGGAAAAAAAACCGCGGAAAAAAAAGCCTGGAAAAAAAAAACTGAAGGAATAAAAGCCGCGGACAAAAAAAACCGCGGAAAAAAAGCTGATGGGAAAAAAGCCGATAGAAAAAAGCCGATAGAAAAAAAGCCGTTGAAATAAAAGCCGCAGAAAAAAAGGCCGATGGAAAAAAAAAGCGTGAAAAAATCTGGTTGAAAATTTACAAAAATACTACCTAAATGCACTTAACGTGTGTATTAATCATTCATTAGCCACATGTTGCTCGATCAAGGTCAATCTGACATATAAGTCCAAAAGACAATGTAAAAAGGCAATGCATCCGTATTTATTAAACCTTTGGAATCCCGAAAGGAAGAGAAATCACAAGTTTCCTGCCAAATTCCGTAACTGGGGAGGTTGTGGGGGAAGAGGTCGTCCTCACTTTGGTCGGGTGACCTTCGATTGTTAAAGGATAAATCATGAAATGACGAGTTTCCGCCATAATTTGGATAGGAGGAGGGGGGGGGGGGCCATAATCAGGAAATCATAAATTTTCCTTAAATCCGCAACTCGGACAACTAAAAGATAATTACGGAAAGCGTTTATTCCCGAACTCCTTTACCATTTTGTTTTGTTTTTAGAGTTATTTTGATAGCCTATTTCTCTGCAAACATTTTAATATTTTTGCTGGCTCGTATCCCTTTCCCGCCACCCCCGCACCCCCCTCATCCCGTGCACCGCAAAAACATAAAAGTGTCCGGTGCCTAATTGTCCGTTGCGTATGTGTCCGCATACACTCCCCTCCTATCCAAATTATGGCGGAAACTCGTCATTTCAGGATTTATCATTTAACGATCGAAGGTCACCCGACCAAAGTGAGGACGACCGTTTCCCCCACAACCTACCCAGTTAAGGAATTTGGGAGAAAAATTGTAATTTCTTTTCCTTTCAGGATTCCAAAGGTGACCTTGATCGAGCAAAATGCAGCTAATGAATGATTAATACACACGTAACTACATTTAGGAAGTATTTTTTGTAAATTTTGAACCATAATTTTTTTGCGGTTTTTTTGCCATGACTTTTTTTCACGGCTTTTTTTCCCATCAGCTTTTTCTTCCGTGGCCTTTTTACCTGCGGCTTTTTTTTTCCATCGGCTTTTTTTTCCATCAGCTTTTTTTCCAGGGCTTTTTTTTCCACGGCTTTTTTTTCCATCAGCTTTTTTTCCAGCAGCTTTTTTTCCAGGCTTTTTTCCCTAGATTCCGTTTGGGCTGCACAGAAGATTAAAAAATTCACACTTACCATGAGGCCGATATTTGAACCCAGTGATGACATGTGAATGTTTTGTCATAATTGCTGCTCATTTGTCATTCTTAGCTATTCACAACGTTGATTCCATTGTTTTTCTACGTTCGTTACTAAATCGGCGACAGCGTTTTCACTATTCACCGTAAGCCATCGTCTAGGAACTTAGCACATGCAAGACGCGTCAGGCATGAAAAAAGTTACGTATCCTGGGAAAATGGCTATCGGGCAAACTTCATGCGACAGGTCACTTTGTGGTTGGAAACAAAAATGGTGACCCTAAGAAACGTATCGTCAAAAAGAAACTTCGATCAATTTTGAAAATTGAAAATTTTTTAATTGAAAATTAAAAAAGAAAAAATCGAAAATCATTTGTTTTATCACATGAAAGGTAAAACGTTGTGGCCACAGTGAAGTTGTGGCCTGAAATGTGTTTTATTTTAATTTAATTTCTGCGGATGGATTATAAAAGTATTTACGTGACGAAAGATAGATATATTCGCAAGCTGCACACAGCACAGCAAGACAGGATACACTTTAATCTTGAATGACAATCTTTAAGGTTACAGTAATCCAGAATAATTTGAAACTTTGCATGTATTTTTGCATTTGTAGTAAAATACTAGGGGTTTATGAATTATCTAATTCACTTCAGGTAGAGTTCGAGTCAAGTCTGGGGATAGAGTATCAAGTTTCGAGTCAAGTTCGAGTTTCAAAGATGTTGCACTTTTTCATAATTATTAGAATCTAAAACCAATCAAATTAGGCTATCCTGTACCAGAAACTCTAGGCTATATACTGGCTGATGTCATCTTGGTCGGAGACAGTTGGACGTTGACAACGATTTCATTGTTTTGACGAACTAATCATTATACTATAACTAAACGAAAAACGGCTTCGCCGTTTAGAAAAAAAGCATTAGAGCTCGTATCCCCATACTCACAGCTGTGAAGATACACGAATAAAAATGAATTAGAGTTCACTCAAAGGCAACGAACTATAATTTGTACATATACGCGGGAGGCTGGCATGTCACAGTCCTTGTTTTCTGGAATTGGAGTTCAAATTATAGTTCGTTGCGTTCGAGTGAACCATAATTCATTTTTATTCGTGTATCTTCACAGTTGTGAGCATGGGGATACGAGCTCTAATACTTTTTTTTTTAACGGCAAAGCCGTTTTTTGTTCAGTTAATTTGTTGGTTTTTTTCGCTTCCTTTTTATTGTAATTGCTACGGTCTGATCTATCGTGTCTGTTGTCCACACAATTTTGTTTGCGAAAAAACGGAAAATTCGAAAGGCGTATTCCTGTTCGGTTCCGCCCAAGCTTTGTCCCGTGTTTGTTAGTTGATGGCAACACTCTATCGTGTGTCTCGAGAGAAGCTGTCAGCTCGATGGGTAGTGATTCAGCATTGTTGCAAGCAGATGCAGCATTATGGCAAACAATCGCGGAAACAATTCAACTGGCTTCCCGGAACCCCGCATTGACGAAATAAATACGTCATTCAGTCATGTCGGCCGCCCAATTTTGAGGCGTTAAGGCCTCAAAATTATAGACTTTGCACCCTGTGGTTTAAAACTGAAAGATTTAAGAGAAAACCAAGAACATTTCATTTTGGTTCTCGACAACCTATCTGTGGCAGACAATGCTGCATCTATTTATTTATTTATTTATTTATTTCTCTTACCAGAGACTACGAGCCCACACGCTACACTCTCCATTCTAAAACTTAACCTATACTTAACCAATACAAGAAATCCAGAACAACAGAGTACACCCCCTGAACAATGAGCTAGGTCTTGCAAACATCTAACAGAGTTCATACTGCTTACATGCCCACTAATTCTACTTCCATGTACCCCACTTGTCTCACTCTGCAACCTGAACTGAGCCTATCGAAACCTCCCTGTCTCCCTGCAAAACTTCACAGCCCGCCGCATAGTAGTAACTAATCGTGCCTCGTGCTAGGAGGCGCCAAGAATTTCCTTCAGGTCCGCATTCCAGTCCCCCAACACATGGCCCCGGTAGGCTGTCCAGAGGTGACACACCAAAATGCACAACGGTCTCAGCTTCCGTACCACACCTGCAGATTGGGGTAGGGCCCATACCCAGACGGAACTCATGGGCCCGTAGCAGGACATGCCCCGTCCTGAGCCTAGACAGCAGAGACGCGTCCCTCCTAGGCAAAACATCTAGGTCGCACGGCCGGGAAATCTCCGGGTGGACATCATAGAGCACCCGGCCCACCATACTGCTGTCCCACTCATCCTGCCAGTCCCTGGCAAGCACCTACTTTAGGACTGGCTGGAAGTACTTGGGCGTGACTGGAAACACCACAGCATTAATCCTTTTGTCAAACCCGTTCCTTGCCAACCCATCCACTAGCTCGTTCCCGTAGCAACCACTGAGTCCCGTCACCCACCGCACCTCTACTCTGATTCCCCGCTGTACGGCAATCAGAAGCTGCAGCCCAATTTCAACCACAAGTGGGTGACAGACATCATGCCGCCGAAAAGCCGATTACAGAAAGCGTATGCCAGCCGCAGAGTCCGATAAGACCTGAAACTGTCTGAGTTGCAGGTCCAACCCGACATTCAGTGCCAAAGCCAGAGCCACCAGTTCCCTGATGAAGGCCGAAGGAAGGCACTTGAGGAAGCTCTGGGACGCGTCGCAGTACATGTCAACCCAGTCATCACCCATCCCCACGCTCTCAGAACAGGCCAAGAGCGGCAGTACCTCATCACACCAGCACCATGGGTGCCCACCACCCACAGCCTAGGGGCTGGGAAGACACCCAGAACACGCTGCTGCAGTAGAGTGGCACCCATCTAAAGAGCCCCAAGTTCCCTACGGTTCCACGGACTCAACGAGGTGTAGTAAACCAAGCGTCTTGCCACCGGATCTGTGACGCCCCTGGCAATCGCCCTGAGACACAGGGCTACCAACACCTCTATGGCCCTGAGTCGAAGCGGTACCTCCCCTGCTTCTATGTGCAGTGCTGGTTCGTAGGCAGCCGTTTAGGCACACCTGCACCCTCTGCATGGCCCCTTTCGAGGCCAGAAGAAAGGGTAGGTGGAAATCTGCACAAGACTGACTGTACACCCTGCAAAGAGACATTATGACAGCCCTCTTTGCCACCGACTTGAGGACCCCATGCCGAGCCACAATTCTTTCCCTTACCCGCCCGCATCCATTAGCCAGGACAGCTGTGGGTCCAACCTATAACCCAGGTACCGCACAGCGGTGGCAGCCCTCACAACCGTACCCCCTACCCTAATAGTGCCATCCACCTATGCCCTCGGCAGAAAATCATCAGCTCCATTTTCGGTGCAGACAGAGACAAGCCACGCTTCGCAAGAAGGGTGATGGCCCTAGCAATAATTCCTTCGAGTGACGCCAGAAAATGGCCCACGTCAGTGCCAACTACCCAAACCGCAACGTCATCCGCATACGCCACGACACAGCAGTAGAGGCTCAGTTCACAGAGGAATCATTGAAGGCCACCGCAAAGAGAGTTGGACTCAGACAGGTCCCCTGCGCCAGCCCTCTGCACGTACTCCTGATACCAGACCAGTAGCCTCCCACTCTCGTGGCAAACTTCCGGGAACCTAGAAGCGAGAGAATAGCCTCATCCCAGGGTCTCGCCGCCCCCCATTGACTGCAGGGCTGGCTTGACCCAGGCATTGTCAACCAAGTCGTACGTGGCCTTGATATCTAGGAACGCGACAACAGCCACTTTACGTTCTGCCCACGCTGCCTTGATCCTGGACTCCAAGTAGAACATGGCGTCCTGTGCGCCCTTCTGTTTCCGGAAGCCGAATTGGGCACGGTACAATTTCCCTGCATCGTCCAGCACACTATTCAGTCTCCCAACCAAGATACGCTCATAAAGTTTTCTAGGAGGGCCGGGCGATTGGCCTGTAACTCGTGACCTGCGTTCTTGGCTTCCGTTTAGATAAAAAGCATTAGAGCCCGTATCCCCATGGAGATAACATCTGTGAAGGTGCACAAATAAAAAACGGATTACAGTTCACTCGAAGAAGGCGAACCATAATTTCAAGTGAACTCCAATTCAGGGAACAAGGATTTCTTTTACTCACTGGTTAAGGCAGAACGTGAACGTAATTTGTGCCTGAAACGTTTCGTGTTTGTGTGTGTGTGTGTTTAATTTGTGTTATACAAGCGTTTATTTTTTAACTTTGTTTTGTCTGTGTTGTTTTATATTTTTGTGTGAGTGGCTATGTGTGCATTTAGTGTTTGCATTTATAATTCGTGAAACATGCACACTCTTGTTAAGGGAAATTTGTGTCTGTGTTTGTTTTTTGTTATTTTCTTTTTTAGTTCGGCAAAGATAGATTAGCCTCTAGTGTCCAAGCACATTTTAAAATGGAGACATGTCAAAAGAAGACTTCCAGTTATCAACACTGGAGGCACTGACAATGTGTTGCGGCAGTCTATCCACAGACTGACAACTCTGTGAAAAAAACGCCCATCCTTTTGTTAGTTTTGAAATATTTGGGCAACAGTTTGAGGATGTGACCGCGAGTAATATTAAAGAAGGTGTTAGATGAGAGAGTATATCACAGCCGTGGAGAATCTTGAAAACAATAAGATCACCCCTGTCAACGCGAGTACTGAGGTGCGTTCAAGAAGTTGATAAGATTTCTGGTAAAGTGGTCTCCATGCTTGGATGCAGCATTCAAGATAGGGTCTTACATAATATGCGATGAGTAGTTTTAACATGGAATGACTAGTTGAAGTGAGATAATTCAGAATAAAATTAAAAGCAAGAAATGACGACAGTGTTGTGGTAATGTTTAAAAAAATTTTGTATAGTACTTTGTTCTTTACCCATTGTTTTTATTTACGACGAACTGCAACATTCCTTTAGTACAAAACGGACGCGGGTTGTAAATAAATAAACGTGTTAAAACCAATTACAATGAGAGTCGATTTGTTTCCTCTTGCGTATGCAGCGATCGATATGGCTGCTAATTAACTAACACGTGTGAATAATTACCCCTCCTAACCAAAGAATACAATCCAAAACCCCAAATAATTGCTTGGCCGTGGTTCCACGACGCTTCTGCAACCGTAAAACCAGTGATCAATTGCATTTCTAGCCTTTCATCAGCTGCGATGGGATGGCATGGCGGCGCACACCCCTCAATTAAAGACAAGGCCACTACGATTCTTCTATCGGTTTCATTTTTAAACTGTAAGTTTAATAGAACACTAGTGAACTAAGTCAAAACTAAAAATATTCAGCACCGTTTGGCGGTTTTATGATACGGGAGGCCTCCAAACCGTTTAGTCTCGGCCTCCAAACCGTTTATAGTCCAAACAAGTAGCCCAAGTCTACGCTAATTTCACATGCCGACATGACTAGACAAGCTTGTTATCCAGTTCGTACGTATGAGATCAGTGGGGCCGCGTGCCTACGTCAGTGATCTGTAGAATAATTTGAAGAAGTTACCAGTCATTGGTTGGTTGGTGGTGACGTCAGCTGCTGACGAAGGCTACATAGTTCACAGTCATTGGTCGTGGATGGTTAACGTCACAGTCGGCTGAAGAACAAATAACGAACGCCATTCGTTTGCAACAAACAAAAATCTTTGATTATTTCTAGTGGAGAATTTCCCCGACGGATTCGACCCATTTTGGAACTTAGACCTAGAAATGTGCCATAGAATGTATGTGCAAAATTTGACAAAAATCCGATAATTCGTTAAAACGTTATTGCGCGAACACACAGACAGACACTGAGACAGACAGACAGACATCCAGACAGACAGACACCCAGACAAACCGTTCGCATAAGAGTCTAATCGACTCTAATAATGCTAGACTAGCAAATAGCTTTCGGCGAGCGAAAAGGTCTTTTGCATAAATATGCCGTAAAACTGTTTTGCGTAAATAAGAATCAAGTTTTGCCTAATTATTTACTACCACTTTCTTCATAATTCTAATAACATTTGACTTTGAACTGTTGCTGGGCCATTTCTAACTAAAGGTACATTACTCCCGGTTGGCTTTCCTGTATGGCTTATATTTTCAACATTACTTCGGACGCATGTAACTTCATTTTCTATTTTTCGCCTAGTGAGAAACGGTTTTGCTACATACACTCTAACCTGTTAACATGTTGCAAAAGTTATTTCGCGCAGGATGCTCGAATATAGTGAGAAGGTATGTCCTTTTAACATAACTGAATGTAAACAGTCACATCTGAAACGTGAAGATGTATTAACAAAGCTATGAAAAATAGCATACTTTAACTTAACTATGGTTAGGGACAAAGCTAAATCAAAATGTTTGTGCTCTGCGTCAGTATTTAACAGCAGTAACAACTCGGTCCCTAATTATAATAATAAACAAAAACGTATCGTTAAAAGTGAAAAGTGAGGGTCTATAAAGGTCAAAACCTGTACGGAACACGGACAAGCTTTGACTGTAAGCGTCTAGGTGTCAAATTTGGCTAGTAAGACGCTGCTAAGCATTAGACCCTTACTACCCGGTTTTTGAGGAACAGCTGTCCGAGATCGTCCTATAAAGACCCATGTGATGATCCAATGATAGTGGGGGTGTGGGCTTCCTACTTTGCTTTAGGTTGACATTTTTTTTCCGGTTTGGTAACATGGCAGTGATTCCAAGCAAGACAACCTGCTACAAGCGTAAGCGTGTAGACCCATTCTGTCTGAGTTACTACGTCATTAATAAACAGACATAAATCGCTGGAAATAATATTAAGGACAATTGGAAATTAGCCAACAGCGAAAATCCTACACTAGAAAGAACGTAGTTCAGTAAGCCACCTTTAAGCACTTACGTTTCATCGGAGTGCAACGGAGAGATTAAGGTCCTATGCAAGTGATCTGGGGGCGAACTGGCTACCCAGTTCGAATCCGGGTCATGCCACTCCGATGAAACGTAAGTGCATAAAGATGGCTTATTTCTAGTGTATGATTTTCGCTGTTGGCTAATTTCCAATTTTCCTTACTAAGTCATTAACATGATCACCGGGTAGTAAGGGTCTAATGCTTAGCAGCGTCTTACTGGCCAAATTTGACACCTAGACCCTTACAGTCAAAGCTTGTCCGTGTTCCATACAGGTTTTGACTTTTATAGACCCTTACTTTTCACTTTTAACGATACGTTTTTGTGTATTAATCCGTGTTACTTTGAGAATTGTAATAAATAGGTGTGGTGGTGGATGAGGGGTGGGGTATGTGTGACACCTTTATAATTAATTTGTTGTTTGTTTTGTTGCGCCGCCTTTAAGCTCGGTAAATAGCTATCGCCCTTACTAACCTGGTTATCGCTAGTGTTAGCAATAGAAACAAATCCTTTAATCTTCAGTCTGTCTTGCAGCTGGCGTTTGCTAAATGGCATTGTTGCATAATAACAATGTTTAAAACAATGTAAAACAATCAATCTGGTCGTTTAGAGCTCCGTAAGACAAGATGTAGCAAGGTGTTCACATGACAATTTAGTGTGTATGGTAGGTTAGTGTACGTTATTGTATGTTTGACTGTAATATTACTTTAGGGCGGGCGCATGGCTCCGGGCCAGGGCCCCAATAAAGCGTTATTAACTCCGTAACCCCTGAACCACCTGACTAATTAGAAAAGGCCTTATGGAAAGGGCACATCTACGGAGCAATAGCTGTAAAATGAGCGAAGAACCAGCTTTATAGGACAAATAGTATGACCTGTAGAGAGGACAGACGATAGGTACATCCCCAGAACAAGACAAAGAACAAGAAGTGTTCTATTTGGCCCCTCTCTCTATCTCGGGTTTGGCTGGACTTAATTTCACAATTTTTGGACTGTAGACTGGCCTTGACTAGTCAAGGCTAGATTCCACATTTGGTTTAGAAATGTTTAATTTTGACGGAGTTATAAGCTCTCGAAGTTGAAAGTTTAACACAGAGATCCTAGGTCGACCCTTACTAACACTGGCTATCGCCAGTGTTAATAAACGCTTTTATTGGGCTTAATGAAAGCTGAACAGCTACACCATACAGATGAATTTATTTACATCCACTTTTTAGTAATTAGTTATGGAACAGTAGCAGTTTAACATCTAGACATTAGCGCTGTATTAAAGCAACATACCGCCTGCCTTATAACAGCTACGCGCCGATCGCATGCGCGCATTTACCATTGTCATGGTCAACTGAGACAGTAGCTTCGTCCCTCACAGCGAAAAACGAAGCTACTATCTCAGTTGGCATTGCGTCTATTAGACAAGCCAGCGTGAACGCATTAATTGTGTCGTCACAAACCGGAATGATTATCGTATCTTAAAATCACAATTTATAATTTTCTAGACTAGTGTCTTATAATTTTGGTTCGGCGATCAACTGGAATAAATAATTTTAATTTTTACTGCATTAGTCTTTTAGCATTTTGATCTCATAGTAATTATTAGCAAACGATTAAAATAAGTACTGCGCGCACACAGATAAAACTTCAAGCGCGCAAAAGATCATATTCGTTCTAGAAGAACGTAAATAAAGTTCCCCAATATTCAACAGAAAATCTCTTATGAAAATCTCTTACGAATCTCTTCATAGACGCCACATTTTAAAACGGTTTTTTTTAGCAAGGGAAAGACCAACGGTAAGTAAATAGACCTTCGCGGCCGTACTTGATGTGGTGGATCGAGAAAAATGGCGCTAGGAGGTATATCCCTTTAAGCCTCGTTAAGGCCAAGCTTAAGATTTACTGTACCCCCTTCCCATGTCCCACAAAAAAGAAGAAAAACACTAATTTGTTTAGAAATAAAAAAATATTTTGCTACAATTCTTTAGTAAAAGTAACTTTTTTTGTTAAAATAGTACAATATTTTATTTCCCCCCTGACCGCCCTTTTTCGACCGGTGGCCCAGTGCTTCAGCACCAAAACCTACCCCCCCCCCCCTCCTTAATCCGGCCCTGACTTGCATGAGTGGCTATTATTCAAGCATTCATCTAATTTCTAACCGAACCATTGGACCTAGCGAATTTTTGAAACAAAAAAAGACACAGAATTCCATTTAAACTGACATATAATTTTTTTTGGATTTGGAAAATTAACAATTTACCATAAAAAAAATGACAGAAATCTAAATTTTAGGGCAAAATTTGATCTTTTGACCTTCGTTTGACCCCTTAAAGGGACACCCGGCCTGCCTTGTAACATTCCGCGTGCCAAATTACAGCTACGCGCAGGTCGTCATCCGAGCAATTACAGCGCTAAGGTCGGCTGGGGTGGTAGCTGCGTTCCTCGCATAGCTGCTGTC
>JAHWFP010102926.1:0-11472 GCA_023313725.1 Lithobius niger | reverse complement strand
AAAAAAATGTAAACCTTTCTAAGCATGCAAAAACGGAGCCGCTGAACACACACGGGCGCCAAGGGTACCTAAACGTTCAGGGAGGACGGGGCTACCTTCCTGAACCAAAAAGCAGACAACAAATTTTTTCCGCCAAAATGGACACTAGGGGGCAGATTCGCCGGGGGCGGAAAAAATTTGAAATTCCCCAAAAATCGAAAAAAAAGGGCCAAAAAGCAAAACCCTTGAGGGGGAAAGGTACAGAATGGATAAGGGGGGCCAAATAACCCAAAAACAGGAGGAAAAAAAATTTGATGTAAAAACAGTCCTGTGGCTGGATTCGACCCGGCGCCCGAAAAGTATATACGGTAATCGAATTGAGTTTACTTACGTAAGTAAAAAGTTGCTAACACTTACAATGCAATCAAAACAACAACTTTTTCAATGCCCAAAAAAGAGGGGGAAAAGTGGGCTAAAATATGAAAACAATTTGGGATGGGGTCAGGGTGTCCCAAGGCACCACCCTGGCCGAAAAAATCCCAAAAAGAAAACTGGCAGCACTTAGGATTGATCCATGATTATGCACTTGCAGACCAAAACAACAAAGATGGCTGCCACCATCAAAGGCTTAAGCCTGACAATAAACCCAAAACAGAAACACTCATAATTGCTAAAATAATCCACCAAACTCACCCCTGAATATCCCAAAAGATGCTTGGAGGTCTTATATTACCGCATGCACAAGGATAAATATCCACAAGGAATCTTTCACAGTAAAACAAGAGATATTAAAGAGCCCAATTTCTGCACAACAGACAGGCTTAGGAGCTTGCTAGGAATCCAGGAGTAGATAGGGACATTGAATTAAGAAAGGGTACCGGCCCACAAGGAGCATAACCCGGAGGGTCACCCCATGGTGGTAAACCCATGGGGCGGGGATTAGCGAGACCAGAGCCAAAGTAAACCCGTCCACCTATGACCCGGAGTGACGATCAGAGTCGACACCGAGGCCGTTTCCACAATACTCCAAGAAACAGCGGGGAAGAAGACCGTGGCAAACAAAAACGAAGGACAAGCAACCAACGATCAACGTGGGGGAAGAAGAACAAACAGAATTAGCAACGAAGCACACACACGCGGGTTATGGCGAGCGAAGCGAAGCACAAAACAGGTGTTCGAGAGTCAGCAGTCCGCACACAGACCAGAAGAGGCGCAAGGCACACGCCAACAACGACGAGAACACGGTCAGAGGAAGCAGAGCACAACGCGTAGAACCGCGCCAGGGGATCACAAAGCGTGGTCGCGCACGCAGCTGTTGCACAGCTTTACGAAGGCAGCACGGAAGGAGGAGAGGCAGGTAGCCAGTTGTGATCGGTGGAAGCCCTGGGGAATCGTCTCACGTAGAAAAAGTGCCCTTGGCCCCGCACGCCAAGGGAGGGGACACTTCCAGAGGATATGAATAGGGTCCTCCCAAGCGCAGCCGCACTCGCAGGAAGAATCGTCCGTAAGCCCAAAGCGCGAGAGATACGACCCAAAATTCGCATGTCCGGTGGTAAGCTGTACGGTTTTGGGGGACAGCAAAAGAGGGGCAGTAGTAATGACAGGAACGTAGCGTTGTAAGGATCTGCCAGTGGTGGAGAGGGCCCAGCGCTGCTGCCAGGAGAGTCTGATATCTTCCCGCATAACAGATTTCGAGTGGGTCACAGGGGTGGGGAGATCCTCGATAAACGTCATCTCAACAGCATCACGAGCTGCTTGGTCCGCAAGTTCCACGGACCCAGCGTAGTCTGATCACCGCGTGGCCACGAAGATGGGACAGAAGAAGGGCAGCAACGGCAACTTGTAAGGTGGACGGTATCGGAGAGGTCATAGCCTTGAGGGCAGCAGTAGAGTCAGAGCAGATGTCGATAGATGGTATGGTTCGAAGATTATCCAGAGCGTAGCTGAGGGCCATGGTAAGAGCGTGTAGTTCTGCCTGAAAGACGGAGCAGTTGGGTGGGAGCCGAGCAGTGGAGGAGTAAGTGTGAACGTCGTTAATGAGAATCACAAAGCCGGACCCCACCCAGGCCGGGGACTTGAAGCCATCGGTATAAATCGCCAGATTGGACCGATCCAGGGGGTTGAAGACCTCGTGCGGAGGATAAGAACGAAGGGCAGGATGGGCGAAGAGCGCAGGCGGGACTCGTGTTTCAAAATGTGGTTCGTGTAGGCGACGGCGGTGAAGGGAAAGTTGGAGTGCAGTAGTGGAGCATGGAGGAATCCCGGCCAGGACAAACAAGGAGTCGGTGGAAACAGTTCGGTAGGCTCCGGCAATGATCAGGAGGATAGGGCGGCAGATGGAATCAAGGATGCGGCTAGGTACCACAAGTTCAGCCCGATGGCCCTATAATTCGGCTCCGTACAGAATGGAGGGGAGCAGGCAGCGGAGATAGAGAGTCCTAAGTATCGCCCTAGAGATGCCCCATTGAGAAGAAGTAACGATACGGAGTCGTTGCATAGTGATGGTGATTTTGCCCTTGAGGAACGAAATGTGTGTGTCCCAACGAAAATTGGCATCAATAGTGAACCCGAGGTATCGGATCGAAGGTGTAGGGATCAATGGGGTGTCGCAGAACAGAAGACGAGGCGGGTCGTCGAGGCTGGGGATGCGTCGGTGGTAGGGACCAGATGAACGGACACAGGTGGTGAGTCGAGAACACTGGTGGAAAATGACTTGGGTCTTGCGTGGATTGAAGGTGAGCTTATTGTTTAATGCCCAGCTGGTCAGGTCGTGAGAGATATCTGGCCAGGCTTGTTCAAAGTCCTTGGGGGAGTCAGTGCCGAGGAGGACCAAGGTGTCGTCCGGAACCGCTTGCGCCCCCGCGCAGGGTAAGTTGTAGCGGCCTGGTTGGTTGAGTTGGTTCAGCAGGGGGTTCATGATGATAAGCCAAAGGGTGGGACCCAGGCAGGAACCTTGGGGGCAGCCTCGGGAGGTAGGGGTGGTACAGGAGCCCAGACTAATCATCCTATCAGTCAGAAAAGATGTAATCAGATGAAGGATGTTTGCAGGCGGACGTAGATCACGTAGCTCAGCCAGAAGCTTAGGGTACCACGCCCCATTAAAGGCGTTTTGAATATCGAGAGCGATGGCGACACAGTGAAGCTCCGCGGCATGGAGTTCTTCCACGGTATGAACATATTAGGCCACGGCCATCACCGAGTCGCGTTGCGTCCTAAAGCCGAATTGACGATGGGAAAGAAGGGAATGTTTTTCGAGATGGTGCATGAGGCGGTCCGAGCAAAGGCGATCCAAGATTTTCCCAACCACGGAGAGGAGGGATATCGGCCGAAATTTGCCGGGTTCCTTTGGCAAGAGAACAACGGTGGCCCGCTTCCAAGCACGGGGGAATACGCCGAAGCGGAGACAGCAGTTGATGATGGTGAGCCAAAGCTCCCCGGCAGCAGACAAGATGGCGGGAAGAGCGTCCGGGGGAACCCCGTTGGGGCCAGGGGCAGACCCCGGGCGGGTACGGGCCACAGCACGGCGAAGTTCAGCGTCAGTAAAGGGATGGTCGTTGTGTGCGAGGTATGGCTCACGGATTCGTTCCCGACAGGCCTGGTGGTCAGGTGTGTCTTCGGCCGGTACATCGGAAGGGAAATACAGCTTCAGTAGGCAGGAGGACGTCTCAAATTCGGTTGTAGTCCAGGTCCCATCGTCACGGAGCACCGATTGGGGGATCGTACGTCCACGGGATTTTTGGCAAGGACTCGGTATGGTAGGGAGAAAGGGTCGGCGTTGGCCTCCTCGGCACAGAATGTCCTCCAGGATTCCACACGGGCAGTACGGATAGCTAGCTTGTATACCGACGTTCATTGCAAAAGATGGCAGCAAAGTGAGCACGGTCGGGGCCTCTGGAGTTCTGAAAGTTCCGCCGGCATCTGGCAAGAGCCCGCTTTTCGTGCCACAGGTCGATGTTCTACCATGGTTTAGATTGTCTGCCTCCCTTCTGAGGAAGACTGTCCTTGCAGGCCCCAACGATAGCCTGTTGGAAGATGTCAGCGAGCCGAGAGGTCTCTTGGCTGTTAGTGGGGATCGCAGGGATCATGTCGGTTAGCTTGTCCCGGAGGCAAAGTGAAAAATTTGTCCAGTCTGCCTTGTGGCACGCATACCTTCTGGTAGAACTTAGTTGGAAGGTGGCAGGGACGGTAGGTGTCGTGATGTAAAAGCACAGTTCACGGTGATCACTGAGGGTCGCGGATTCAGAGACCTTCCAACCAGACACGCCGAGGCCTTTGAAGGCGGTGACGTCGATCCAGCTGGTCGCTCGAGTGGTTTCGAAGGTGGGAGGCGAGAGAGGGTCATTGGCTATGGAAAGGGAAGTGTCCGCGAAGAAGTCCTCGAGTAAAATGGTACGTTCGAGCTCGGCGAGGGAGTGTCCTGGAGGGACTGGGCCCCAGCGGACACTGCGCCCGTTGAAGTCCCCGGCGATGATGATACGAGGTTCGGAACGGATCAGGTTGGTAAGAAGGTTGATAATCATACTGGGGTCCTCGGTACGATGTAGGTAAACTGAGCAGGCGACGAAGTCCAAGTTATTGAGAGAGTAGCGGATAGTAGTGACGTCACGGCATGTCCATTGTCTTAGCAGAAGTGTAGAGCCCAGGGAGGATCTAACAACGAGGGCGGACCGAACTTGGGTGTTGGCAGCAGGGTCAAAGAAGCACTGGTGGGCGGGCCAGCCGTGAGCTGGGATGCCATCGGAAGTGGTGTATGGTTCCTGAAGAAATAACAAATCGAACGGGCAGTCTAGTTGGCAGGCTGAGTAGGCGTCATGAGACTTCCCAAGGTTGAGTTGGGCGCAGCACAGGGGAGCAGATTGTGGCAAAAGACCAAGGGGAGAGCGAGGCCCCATCGGAGTGGAAGGGTGATTATTGTTCAACATCGTAAATGGTCCTATCCCTGCATCTTCTGAGCTTGGTAAGCAAAACAGGGCAGCTAGAGCTACTGGCCAGATGATCCACTTCTTTCTGTTTGTTACGAGAGCAGTTTGGGCACGCCGTCTTAGAAGAGGAGCAGGAGACGAGATCGTGACTTCCCCCACACTTGGGACAGGTGAGGATCCCGGAACACCTGGCCGGCACGTGACCGAACATTTGGCACTTAAAGCAGCGAGTGACTGCGAAATGCTCTTCCATGCGGACAAGAACTGAGTCAAGGACACATCTGCCTGCATCCATAAAAGCGTTGTAGATGGGCGGGGAAACTTCAGCCACCCAGTTTTCGCGAGAGGGAGCGCGGCACCTTCTTTTGACCACGAAGTTGAAACCAGCCAGCACGGTGTCGAGTTCCAGGGAGGCGAAGAGGTTCTCATTTTGTGCAATAATTGCATCTCGCAGCGGACCCGGCTCCCATCCAGCATCGAGTCCGGAAAACAGGATGGTTGGTCTACGTCGGTGTGCTTTATGGACAGTAAAGCCTCCAGATGATGCCAAGGTGGTCTCCAGTTTCTCGAGTTGGGTTCTTGAGGCACACTCCACCGAAATGGCACCGTCAGGGTTGTCATGGCACCGTCAGGGTTGTCAAGCAAGAGATATTGAAGAGCCCAATTTCTGCACAACAGACAGGCTTAGGAGCCTGCTAGGAATCCAGGAGTAGATAGGGACAACGGAGTATTCAGGACGGCGGACCTCCGTCCTACAGTTACCCGCCGTAAGGCATCAACTGGCGCCAGGGTGGCTGGCGCTGGGGGAAAAAAAAGGGGGGGGGGCTACCCGCCAACTCTCAAAGCCACAGTCAAGACAACCCCATCTCCCATCCACCATCCAGAATCTTTTCAGCGGGGGTTCAAAAGCACTCAAGGCAGTTGAACACAGCCATGCGACAGCCATCCACGAGCATTTACTCATCATTCATTCCACATAAAACAAAATCGTCGAAAAGGGTAAACCATCAAAAAGGGTAAACATTAAAATATATAAAGATAAAATGTCGAGATATCTTGGAAATCGATCAATCGATCATGGTCGCAAGAGTCGACAACAGAGCAGGAAAGGCTGAATAAGTAAGCCTGTCAAAACAAGATGAAGGGCAAAACAATGGATTTCGAGACTCCCACAGCCCACAACCTACTCACATAAAACAGAGAACGGCAGCGCCCCGGAGGGCAACTGGAGGACCAGGCAGTGAACCGCAAGCGACACCAGACACAAGAGCTTCACACATGAAAGATGGTCAGATAGTGTTAAACACAGAGGGAGTGGTTTCGGGAGGGGGTGTTTCTTTAAAACAGGATCGTGCAAACACAGTGAAGGCGGGTAGTAGGGAAGGGGACAGCAGCTCCTGGAGGGTACAAGGCCACGGGTGTTTTCGGCCAATGACAGCTTGAATCAGGTCGTGGCGGGCAAGACGACGGTAAGGCAGTTCACACTCGAATATGATGTGAGAAGCGTCCTCATCTGCATCCCTGCAACAACAAAGAGAGGACGGTTTACGCTTAAAACGGCATAAATAAAAGGCCATAGGGCCATGGTTAGTGAGCAGATATGTTACATAAGGCGTTGGAACATGGAAGGCCATATCTGGAATCGGCAGAAACTGGTAAGTCCAACGGCCATTTTGGGATCGTGACCAAGCAGCACGCCACGCTGTTAAAAGGTCAGTGCGCATCTGGGCTTTAGATACACACCGTGGGAGAGCACATGAACACTCAACGCAGGGGGAGTCAACAGAGCCAGCAGCCTTGGCAAGCCGGTCCGCCTCCTCATTCCCGCTAATACCAACATGGCTCCTTGTCCAGAAAAGACGTGTAGGTTTGGCACATAAAGTCATAAAGCAGGTAGTCAACAACTCGTGCCGGTGTGGGTTGGAGTTGAGCACGGTCAAAACAGACATGGAATCCGTACAAATGTCCACAGGTTCGTCAGAAATGTCACTACGGATAGACACAGCCTGTGCGAAGGCATAAAGTTCAGCCTGATAAGAGGAACACAGTGACGGGAGCTTGTAACTGTAAGAACAGATGGTAATGTCATTGCGACGCACAACAACGGCGGCTCCAACACAATCTCCCTTCTTCGAGCCGTCGGCATAAAGTGTGAGGGCCGTCGGATCAGGGTGTGAGAACTGGCTGACAGGGAAACGATGAAGAAGGTAAGGAGCTGGCCAAAGTGCAGGCTTGACAGAATGGACAAAACGTTCCGTTTGTAGGCGACAGAAATGGTCATGAAGAGTGGAAATTTGCAGGGGAAGAGGAGGCTCACCAGACAAGATTTGCAGGGCATGGGTGGAAGCTGTTCGGTAAGCTGCACAGAGTGAAAGCAAAAACGGGTGCTGAATGGCCTCGAGTTGACGATAACACCAGGAAGAGAGGGCAACGTGTCCCCAGATGGAACAACCATAGGTGAGGATCGGAAGAATTCCACGGCGATAAAGAATGCGAAGGACAGGCTTCCGGATACCCCATGTGTGGCCGGTAACCAGATGGAGACGATTAGCAATAGAACCAACTTTCTGCTTAAGATGGATAATATGGGGTCTCCAGGACAGTTTAGAGTCAATCATCAAGCCCAGGTAGCGCATAGCAGCCTTCACAGGGACCGGAACGTCCATGAACCTGATGTACGGGCGATCCTTAATCGTAGAGCAAGGGTGAATGACGGCTACAGTCTTTCCCTTGTTGAACGTAAGATAGTTATTCGTAGCCCATTCCTGGATAAAGGGTTCAGAGGTACGCCAGGTAGCAGTGATACGTTTCATGGAAGTTCCAAAACACAAGACCAACGTGTCATCAGCAAAGGCTTGTAGGTCACGTGAATCAGGGTCGTAGGGGAAAGAACGTAAGAGTCCCTCCATTACTGTCAGCCATAAGATAGGACCAGACGAGGACCCCTGGGGGCATCCTCTGGTCATAGGAATCACAAGGCCGTTAGACGTAGCAGTTCTGCCGGTCAAGAAACTTTGTACAAGAGTGCCAAGGTTCTTGGGACACTGTATGGTACGCAAAAAGTGAATAATTGTAGGATGCCAAGCGGTGTTAAAGGCATTGGACATGTCTAGCGAAATAGCAAGACAGTGGCGACGATTATCCCAACAATTATGGACACGATTTAAGTAGTTGCGGATAGCAGGTTCGGTAGATTGTTGCTGCCGAAATCCATATTGCCTAGCGGATAAATGGCCTCCACGCTCCAAAAAATATGTCAATCGTCTAGTCATGAGCTTATCCAAAACCTTGCCAACCACAGACATTAAACATACGGGGCGATAAGTCCCGTTAGGTTTAGGAACCCACGTCACATACGCCGTCTTCCAACAGGTAGGAAACACACCTTCCAAGAGGCAACGATGTAACACCTGTAACCACAGATCACCCAAGGCCATGTAAGTGTGGGTCAGGGCCACCACCGGAAAGCCATCCTCACCAGCCGCCTTATGAGGCGCAAAGCTCCGTATAGTTGCACTGAGTTCAGCATGTGTAAAAGCAGGGTCCACACAAGCAGTCGGCCAATCAGTTTGGATTGATTTACGGATTTGAGTGTGGTAAGGAGTGTCACGGCAGGGAGTATCCGAAGGAAACAAAGTGTCAAGAAGATGCCTGGTCGTGTCCTGAATGGTGGTTGTCCAGGATTGGTCAGGTAGTTGTTGGGCTACAAGGCACAGCTTCGTCTTCTGCTTCTTGACCAGGATTTTGTAGGGCAAGGCGAAGGGTTCCTTCAGGGTACAGCGCTTATGACAGAAGTCACGCCAGGATTGAATCTTCGCAGCCTTGATCGCTCGGGCGTAATTAATGCGAGCCTGACGAAAGACAGTGTTGTTATGGTCTTTCTCGTTGGGACGGGATTTCTGCCAACGACGTCGTAAGGCACGGAGGTGCTGACGTTGGGCTCTAAGTTCAACAGTCCACCACTTGATTGTCGAAGAAGGTTTATATCGAACCTTGCGCATAGTCAAGGCACAACCTCGAAGGCAAGCCCGGTAGAAGCAAAGAGCCCCCTGCTCGGCCCCGTCGCAAAGAGCAAGTTCAATGGCGGGAGTGGCTTCGCACAAAAGGCGTCTGTATAATATCCAATCGGTATTGTTGGCATCGAAACAGGGTTTAGGCTCAACGGCGAAGGACGTGGGTTCAGAGAAAGCAATTGTATAAGATAGATATTTATGATCACATAACGTTGGATGTTCAAGAACAGTCCAAGACGTCAAATTAAGACCCGAGGAGAGTGTCAGGTCCACCCAGCTGGTACCATTGCTCGACTCAAAAGTAGGAGGAGAAGTCGGGGAGTTAGAGATATGTAAGTTACTACTGGACACAAGGTCTTCAATAAGAGCTCCTCGTTGGTCAAGAACGGAACCGCCCCAAACCGGGTTATGGGCGTTAAAATCACCAGCTATCAATATGAACGGGTACGTCGCACATAACGTTTCAAGAGTGCACAGTTCTTCATGAATGTCATGGTTGGGAGGAAGGTAAACATTAACAAGCAAAATGGCGTAATCTTGCAACTCAATCCTAGTAGCAATCAGATTAGGAGATGAAAGCTGGGACAAGTGGAACACAGGAATCTGGTTATTGCGAATGACAGTCAACACCTTGGACTCATTACAATGAAAGGTCCGTGAGGATGTTACAATACTAGTGTTAATGTCACTCCAGCACGGTTCCTGAAGTAAAATAATATCCACGTTCATTTCGTCAGCCTGGGATCGTAAAAGAGACGATGCACTAGAACCCCTGCCACAGTTCAATTGAAGAATTTTTAAGTCGACAACTGACATAAGGCGACTTTCTTCTTCTGGGATTCGAGGTTCTTCAAATAGATCGGACAGGTCTGGTCATAAGCAGGGTGATATACATCCGCCAGTCGAGCGCGGCAACAGTTCGCACAACGAGAACGATTCGCTTGGCAAGTAGAGCTACGGTGGTCGTCACCACAAAAGGAGCAAAAGACTTCACTCTGACGACAGTACTTGGTTGTGTGTCCAAATGCCTGGCAACGGAAACAGCGAGTCACGTTCACATGTTCAGTTACAGGCACTATAGTCCAATCAAGGGTCAGACGTTCAGCGGAGAGCAATTCTTTGAACACAAGGGGGGTGGTCTGCACAAACCAGTTCTCTTTCATTTTATTCCGGCAAGGACGTTTATGAAGGATCTTAAAGCCATGTTCAAAAGTGTCTGCACCAGCATCTCCGAGTCTCTGAATGAGTGCCGGATTATTGGTAAGGATGGATTTGAGTAACGATTCAGCCGTATAACCGGTTTCGACTCCTGAGATCTGAACTTGAGGGGCTATGGTTTTGACAGACTTTGTCTCAATGCCTGTAATGGACTGTAAACGAGACTCGAGTTTTTCTTTTTGCATACGGTTCCTTGACTGCACCAAGAGCCAACCAGAGTCAAGGGGACGGATGTCCTCGACCTGGCCATCAATCTCCGAAACCGGAATAGTTTGCAGGCGGGCCTTAGCAAACGAGGGTGGTAAGTCGTTGTTGGTGGGCTTGATCAGTGTAATATACGACGGTTTGCCTGCTTTGAGCCGTTCAGAGTATGCGTCAGAATGTGTGACTCGGGATTGAATAGAAGGAACAGCCACCGCATCAGGACGGCAGACGAAATCACCACGCTTATCCTCCTCAATTGCTTGAGCCAGTTTCAAATTCACGACTGTATTCTCGAGTTTGAGATTTGAAATAGTCAGGTCAGCGACCTTTGCATTTAAAACATTAACAAAGTGTAATAAACTCTGTACACTAGTGAGTACAATATCTCTATGTTCATTGTTAAATCTAATTTTGTTACCGTTTGTTTCTGTTGCTGCAGTCCTCACTCGGTCGGCCAGGTCCGAGGCTGCACGTACGATCTCTTCAGCTGTAGTAGGGATCTCACTTGATTCATCTAATATAGCAGCTGGGCTCTGGAATGAATGGGTCAGTATCAAAATTTTTCACATCAACATGATCAGGATTAGATTTGTCAGGGTCAGGGTCAGGGTCAGATAAAGGGGCAGGAGGAGGAGGGGGAGGGGCGGCATGATTATTAATGGTCAACTCGCGCTCAATGGCAATAAAATACAATACAAAAATAAATCAATATCAAATACACCCACAGGACTCCACACAACGAACACGTGTCTGCCTAGGTATCACATGATAAGGGTATAGGGGACCAATATCAGTGATCGTGGGGCAGTTGTTCAATAAAACAATTCGTTATAGCTGATCAAGCCTTCGTGTACTCTAATTCGTAAGTTCGTAGTAAAGCACACCGCAGATAGGGACATTGAAGTGATTGGTTGGGGTTGGGCGACTTTCCCAGCGTTTAGCCATTAAGCCGCCCTTGCCACCCAGGCACTAGGGATCAGGATACGCCTGATAACGCCCTGCGCTACGATAGCAGACGCAGGTACTGGATGGGATCAGGGGAAGTGGGACCCGTCTCCCAGACCTCCAGTGGGGCCGCACCAAGTGCTACCAAGTTGTCGGACTTTGGTACCGGGCATTGATCTGCGCCACAGTCG
>JAHWFP010102873.1:0-13989 GCA_023313725.1 Lithobius niger | reverse complement strand
GAAAATTTGCAAAAATACGGTAACTATTTTTCAAGTGGAGATGTATGTTTTCATATGGAAAATTTAAATTATGGGGGTGGGGGAAGGATGGCAAAATCCGATGCTGAACCAAAACTGCAGTTTTGTGGGTATGTAAAACCGAAAGCGGAACCGAAGTCAAAATAAGAAACCGACCCATCCCTAGTAATCATTACTGTTGAATTTTTTCTTGGCAAACTGGAAAACGAGTGAGCGTGAAACACTCGTGAATTTTTTGGAAACTAGAAGTGGTTGTTGAACCCTGAAATAGCTGCCCGGACATTGCATTTCAAGTTTTGTCTTACGAGTGCCGGTGCATCCAGGAAACCCTCGCAAAGTGCCTTTTTACCATTAAACTTTAGGGTTGTTTATCTTTCCATGGGTTGCATAAAGTTGTTATTAATTTGATATTTCAGTGCCTGCAGATGCTAATGAAAAGGTGCCGCTGTGGGCATCGCGAAAAGTCTGTTCCGTGTCATAAAGAGTTCAGGTGTGAAACTAAATGCAAGAAGATTAAAGATTGCAATCGCCACCTTTGCAACAGAAAATGTTGTGATGGAATAACTTGTCCACCATGTGAGCAGCAGTGTAGTCGTACGCTGGGATGCCGTAATCATAAATGTAGCAGTCGTTGCCATCAAGGTTAGTGCTATGAGAATATCGTAATGTTTTAGTACAGTACTTGTTTGAAAACCGATATGTAGTACTATGTAAAGATTTTCATTAGTTTGGAGACAGCTCTTTGTCTGTGGCTCGTTTGCGGATGCATTGACACCATTCAGAATTATATTTGTTCTGCATTACATACGTAGTTGTTTTTTAGCTCTGAGCATCGTTTATGGAATAGCAGATGTAGTCTGGTTTATAATGGACATAAATTTTGTCCTATTAAATATTTTTGTGTAATCTTAGTTATGTTTGATGGCTGTAGGTCCGTGTTATCCGTGCCCTTTGACCGTTGAATTGAAATGCAGCTGTGGAAAAACTACTCTCACTGTGCCTTGTGGTCGAGAAAAAGTAACCAAACCACCCAAGTGTACTGAATTATGCTGGTAGGTTTCTTGAAATATTATTTTAAAATTATAACCATGAAGTAAAAGTTCTTTATTTAATGTTTATGTATCAATTAAGGCTGCACCGATACCAACTTTACCGATCCAGTTTTACAAATTTTACCGGTACCGATATCCAAAATTGTATCCCAAATTTTTCATCAACGGTGTAGTTTTCAGCAAAAGTCCAATAATTATTAAAATTAAAAAAATTTAAATAGTAACCCACAGTTAAAACCTAGCTAGGAAGATACTGAAAGATTTCCTAAGCAAAACACCGCGAACCGCGTGTCGTAATCTCGAACGGTTCCAGAGTTATCGATATTTCCGTGAAAGTTGCCATTACCGATCCGATACCGCGAATATCGGCAACCGATCAGTGCAGCTTTAGTAGTAATGTTATAAACAAAATTTCAGTTAACAGCTTTTTTCCATCAGTTTAAAGTAAGGCTGTACAGATGCAGATACCGTATCGGTAAATCTGCAGATATTCAATGTATCGGAATCGGTATTTCTTAGAGATTCCTTTGCAGATACCACACTGCGCCCTTGATGATGTAGAGTTTCATGTTTCCTGCCTGCTGTCAGTCACAGTTCTGGAAATTAAAGTGCAACACAAAGTTTCATCCTGAATAAAATCATTATCTGCATCGAGAACTTTGTGTTCCTGCCTTCGTAAGGTCACGATTCCAAAAATAACAGTGCAACACGAAGTCTCGTCTTGAATTAAATCAGTATATGCATCGGATCGGTAGAAGTGGTATCGGTACAGCCTTAGTTTAAAGGTGAGCTTTAAAAAGTGCACCATTTTCATTACTAAACCTTATGATCTTTTTTACTTGTGTCCACAATATGGTATATTGAATTACCAAACAAATGTAAACCAGTGCATTGAATTTATAAAAAAATTGTATCATAGTTTAACAGCAATACTGTGGTTGTTTTATAGCACAGCAGCCTGTAAGTTTAAAATGTCACATCATTTACTTTGAAAATTCATATTCAACTTCACATTCACCTTAGTTACATGTATTTTCAAAGTTGAAGATATTTTTCAACCAATAACCCAGGTGAATATGAACCAGTCTGTAAGTCTGAATGGGATTGTATTATTTAAATATTTAACTGATAAGGCCACTTAAAAAAAAAAAGTTGGTTCTCGGGCATTTTTCTCAAGAAATCCAGGCGGGCGGAATTTATTTTTTTCATTTTTCGACCCTATTTTTCCATACATTTTGGTGAATAATTTTCTAGTTTGGGTAAAATAAAGAATACTGCCTCGTAATGCTTCGTACCATGTGTCCACACAATTATTTAACGACAAGTATGGTAACTTTATATTTCAATTTCTCACTAAGGGCTATTTTTGTTCTGTAACTGCCATTTTTGCCGCGTCGTTTCTTTTTATTTCCCATACTTCCAGCATTGTGTTCTAAAAGATTGAATGATTTAACGATGTGTTAAATCATTTGACGACCTTGACCCTTTAGAGAAAAAAACTTGGCTTACTAGAATTAGGCTTACTAAAGTTAACATCAGATAGCAATGAATGTCAACGTGTGTATGGGTGAGACAGACACAAAAACAAAGTTAGGATAAATGGCCTTCAAACAAAATTCGTACAGTATTCGTACACAATGCAAAAGACTGACTTTTGTAATTCCCATGTGTACTCAGGGCTCCATGACGTACCGCAATTTCACGCGTATAACCCACCTCCCAGATAACCCACATCCAAAAAATAAAGCGGTTGTGTAAAATAACTCTCGTATAACCCACATCTCCCGTATGACCCGCGTGTAATCTACAAGGTTTAACGTTTGAACGACCTCACAAGTGCATACTGTAATGCCAGGCTGTTGGCCTTTTAACACGTCATCCAAAGTAAAATAAAAGTTATTTGTCTTTTTATACTTTATACATGTACTACCTTTATACTGAATATCTTTTAGCACGTTTTAACGATTGGTACCTTAAATAACCAGCAGTACACGACCATTAGTCCGTGAAAACGCCATTTCTAGCGCATGCTAAAGCAGCTTATTAGCTGCAGAAACAGGGAATTGACCAGCGCTGAGTAAGCGATCAACCACGCGATGCTCGAATGCACAACAAAATTGGCTGCTATTAATTACAAGTTGGTTTCAAATTTTGATATTGACAATTAAAACAACTGAAATCTTGAAACAAAGAGCTGCAAGTTTTCATAAATTATTACAAGAGATGCATGGCAAAAGTAGGTATATTATTATTTTCAACTCGATTTTCACGTGATACTCACTGCAGCGTGAGTAGGTGAACGTTTAGGCTTATTCAGAAATTGGACCTCTTTATTTTAGCGTGCAAAAAACGCTCTTGTATAACCCGCAGGCCCGATTTTTAAAGAAAAAAGTTGTATAACCCCCGGGTTATACGCGTGAAATTACTGCGTATATATTTATGATACTGATGGCTGCAATTGAAAGTTGGCGACATGTAGTGGTGGTTGTTCTCTTGTTCAATTTTATCATCCTAAAGTGCTCATGTTTGAAATAAGTGCCTGTCGATAGGCTGTTTCAGAAGTTTATCATGACGAATATATGTACGTCATCGATAGCAACCATTAAGGCTGTACCGAACAGATGTAGCCGAACAGATTTTGAGCCGATCGGCAAAAATCGGTTCGACGAACAATCGATTTTCGATATTTTTGTCAGGCCCTTGACAATAAATAAATTCTGTTTCACTGCATGTTTTGTTACCTTTTGTTTTAATTTAGGGTAGGCCTACATGTTTTAATAACGACAAATATTTATTTTTATGTGGGTAAAAAAATGTATTCCAATGTTTGCATTAGCCTACAAATTTGTTATCCTACAAGTTTGTGTAAGCCAGAAAGAAAAATTGTTAAAAATCGGTAGCGATCGGTACACCAATCATTTTCTGGCTGATCGGATCAGAATCTGTTCGGCAGAAAAAATGCTGATCGGTACAGCCATGTTAAATATTTGGATAAATAAAGAGAATTTGTTTATCTGCTAAAAGCTGCCATAATTTCATGACTGTAGTGAAAAACTTTGCAAATTTAGGAATGCAAGCAGCTAAAAAATGTTATTTTTTTTATTTCTTTAAGTAATCCGCCGGACTGCCATCATAAAAAAAGAATTCCCCACCGATGTCATTTTGGGCGCTGCCCTCCTTGTCAACAGATTTGCTCCAAACCATTGCGTAACTGTAATCATCTTTGTCTAGCTAAATGTCACACAGCTGTTCTTGTAAAAACGGTTGGGGAAAAGGTAAAGTATATCTGAAAACAAGATTTTATTTTATTTCAATAATTAGTGTATTAGCTTCACACAACCTAAACTCTTCATAACGGCCCTGTTTTAATGCCTAAAAAACTGTACCAGGCCAAAATTTCCTGGTAACAAAATTGATAAAAATCAACCTTTGGGCAATTTTTCTTGTAGTGTGTCTAAAAGAAATATACTTGCGGTAGTTACGTTATTGGCACATAGGTTTACAAAATAAAAAATAAAAAAATAAACGAGCTATTATGAATCTTGAATATGGATTGTATAAGCCACATTTTGTGGGGGAAGCGTTCTTCATATTGCTTTGACTTGAACAACGTTTGTGGCCTCCCTGAAGCATTTAATGAAGACCGTGACGTTTGTGCTCTGCAAAGGATTAAGGCTTCGTGTAAACCATTTATTTGGCTCTTTTAATAACGGTAAAATAAGAAGGTAAAGGCTTAACAATGCACAGTTGGTATTATAGACTGTTCTGGTGAGAAGCCAAGATACACTTATTATCAGAGAAAGGAAAAGACAACTACCAATTAGGATCTGACCCAAGGATTACCCATATATCAGTTTAGCTCACTCCTTGTAAAGCTGATATTAGGGCTATTGGGCAGCCTGGTTTCGCTTTATCCACGGGATGTGTCGATTTCAACAACTGTAGCCTTCAGTCCGTACAAAAATAAAAAATCATATCGTTGGTTTAGGAAATTAAATCAACTTTAAAAAGATTCCCGCAAAACATGCAAACTCTTTTAGTAAAGAACAAGACAAGAGTGACTGCCCTTCTCTGTGCAAAACAAACTAATGCACGCGTTTACCACCTCCAACGCAGCAAATTCCCTATCTGCAATCCAATAATGACAGAGCTTGGCAGCGCGGTTGGTCAATTTCAGATCTTTTTAATGCTGTGCCAATCTAGATACCACATCGGTAAATCGGCAGCTATTTAATGCATCTGGACGGCATCGGTATTTTTTTCAATGCTACACTTAACCCAGGAAGTGTTATCCTTAACGAGACCAGTGTTAAACTTCGTACACAATTACTCTTAAAACAATAATAGTCCCCTTACAATAAAGTAATTTTTTAGGCTTCTGATTCAACCATGCTTGTTAAAGTAATTCTTTGTAGTGTAACCTGATTAAAAGATTTATTTTGAAAGACCCTTTGGCAAACATAAAGAGGCTTCACTGTGTTGGCATCGGTGTCGCATATATCATGTTAAAGAAAATTATAAATTTTAACCCTTCGAACCCATGTTTCTTTCCATCCTGATTAAACATATATCATTTGGTATCCGTATAACCTTAGATCTTTTATGTTTTCACTGCATTAACTTGACATACAGCGGGGAAGTAAATCATCACATTTTCTTAATGGGATAAGTCTAACAAATTAAATGTTTCATGTTTCTTTTATATGCCAAAAACAAATAAAAAATTAAATAATACCACTTGAGATATTACTGAGGTATTGTCATCGCTTCATCTACTTTGAACAGTAAAAAAATGAACTATCTTCTGCTTTGAATGTTCGAAATCGATCGACCACAAATGTAACGCTCAAATTCAGAAACAAAATTGAGCAGACGACACGCGAGAAGTACAGTGGGCAACGGTTTCCACGTATTTTCAAAAACACTTGCAATCGTGGTAATGTAAAACAGAAGCAAGTACAAGAAAGGAAGCCTGAAGAAGATAAGAGAGACCGAAATTAACACCACTCGGACTATTAGGCCTGTCGAAAATTCGCAAAATACCGTACTGAATTTTTTAATTTGAGCGTTACATTTGTACTCTGAACAGATCAACTGTGCTGCATTGTAGGATTTTCTGTCAAGATAAAGTGCACAACCGTAAATTCATTCAGTGGCTGACAAAGCGGTCGCAACATATTATTTAGTTGTGTTTCACATTGTTTTGTTTTGTGTTACATGTTGACGTCAGCAAGTTGCAACTTTGTATTTTCAGAAAAGGCAAGGTCCTTGGGAGCCGGCTCCAGCACCAAAACTAGAAATTCTGGATAAAAAGTGTCCAAGATGTAAAGTTCCAGTACCAGTTACATGCCTTGGACTTCATGAGGCAAGAAATCTTCTTTTAGTTCTTTTAGCCAATTTTGTGGTGGTTATTTGAGTGGATTAAATTTTACCGATGACTACTTTGTGGTTTGTATGGTAACTCCAAAAGTCAATCTTCCTATTGTTACGAGCGAATTTTCGACGAACAATACTACTACGATGTTACTGTAAGGCTCTACAATACCATAGTAGTAGTATTGTTTGTTAAAATTTGCTTAACAGTAGGAAGGTTGAGGTTTGAAATTAGGGAAATGTCACAAATCATGAATTGTACACTTCAAAGTAGTACTTCACAGCACATTTTTAGGACCATTACTTTGATTTTGTAAATTAATGTTTCAGCAAACTATTTTAAAGGTTCTTATTGCTAGCTTTCAAATGGTAGAGACTCCACACTGACAGCTATTTCCATCAGAAGAGCTATTTTCTGTCAGAAGTTAATGAAGAAAATTGTGAGAAATAGGGCCCCCACTCCTTTACTTTAAGATAATCCTTGAATTCAGTAGAAATTAACTAAAAAAAAATTTTCAGTTTCCTCAAAATATTACCTTTAATTCTAGTTTAAATAGTTCAATGTCCAATTATAATTAAAAAGGTGCCTACCAGGAACTCCACTATTGTTGGTTTCCCAACAATGCAATACTCCGCTTCACTTTTCATTCAGGCTGGGTATAACTTTGTCTGCCAAAACATAGTCAATTCTCCTTCAAGCTTCCTCCTCACTGCGTTACCTATATTGATGAAATGGGATATCCCGCTTCCTATTAGCCCCTTTTATCTATCCTCATTTCCAAACAACTTAAAATACAAATATACATCACCTGCCGCCTCACTCACCACTGCTTCTTGCGCCCGCAGAACAAGTCGGTTGTGCATGTTGGTGGTTAAAAACTTTAACGTTAGTCATAATTGTTTCGAATTGATTTTGACAATGCCGTAGGACAACCGGTCAAAACCGAAGACAATTAGTGTTGACTTGTTAGAAGGATGCCACCGGAGTTGGTGACTCGCAGGTGAATGCGCTGAAAAGCATGGAGCCCGTGAGTGAAAGTGAGGTTAGGCCTAACGCGGCCTTGGGCTCCCGGACGAGCAGCGAATTCAGAGGAGAAGTTTGGCGTCCTTCATTTCTGAGCTTCCGAGACTGCTTGGTGCGGAAATGTAGTCAGTTTGTCATGAGGCAATAGGAGCCAGTCGGGCTGGAGGAGGTGACAGTTATTATGATAATGGTGGCTTACAGGATGACCTGTACCCAATGGCGAATGGTTGCTATGGGAACAAGCAAACTGGAGTGGTCCATTACAGTGGCTGGAGAGTGCCTTGCGTTGCGCAGGTCGATTGATTGGCCGAGTCGCGACTGCGAGGATGCTGGCGTTCATATATCGGTTAGTGAAACTTACAGTGGGTTATATGATAACCAAGATGAAAATACATGATAACTAACATGCGTATTAAGTGCGGTTACACAACAATCAGCTGAAACGGCGGCAGACGATGCCAGGTGGTACTGAATGAGATTTCCGTTTTGCCTGAAGCTATATTGGCGAAGTGCCCGGTATGGGAGATGGACTTGCAGATTTTGTTGACGAAGTCAGAAAAGGAGACAATTTGTGGTCGGTATGTCTTGGATGGTGCAGTGTGAAAATACCTTTCCCCCTACCAGCACACCGACGCTTCTTATAGTCCAGGATACGAATTCGAGCTTTGAGGTGGTTGGTGTGGTGTACAGGTAGACATTTTTCACGTGTTGTTGCCACTTTTATGTACAGTTTTGCGTTATGGAGCACTTTGATCACTGGAACTCGTGGCTTGCAAGACCACGAGGAAGGTGCAGCTTCACAGGTTATTGTAGACATGACCACGTTAGAATTACGAGCATTGGTTAACATAAATTGGGCTCGCAGCGAGATCGATTGAAGTTTGCGTTTGCAGAGGAGTTATGACCAGAAGTTTTGGCGAGTAGGCCAACGCTGGCTGAGATATTTGGTATGCCGTTATACGACTTACTGAAGAAGCGCAGCAGGAGGTGGCATCAACGAGGAAGGCAACTGTTGTGGGAAGGCGTTGTATACCATTAAGTCCCCCCCACCTCCTCAGGGTTAGGGGCTGGAGCTGCCGGGGGTGTGGGCTGTCCCAGCAAGGCAGGGTCTGGCCGCGATTTTAATTTTGATGACAGTCTAGTAGAGAGGTGTGTGGCGTTGCCAAGTCGGCTAGTGGACAAAATGTGTGATGTATGGGTCCTGACTACTGTCCGTACAGGACTATAGCTGCCAAAGGCAGCCGTAGCTGATGTGCACATCATTTCGGGAGTCCTAGGGAGTTTATAATTGCTGACATTTCGGCAATAACACGAAAAGGTATTCCAAGTGGTCGCGTTGGGTGGATTGGTGCGTTTGGCACGGTGTGGTTACGACGGAGGCATCGATTACCATCTGTGTTAATGTTTTGACTTGCTTATACACGGGAGGGCCTTTTGTATAATACTATACTTGGTTATTTGTAAGGCTGTACCGAACCGAACATGGCCGAACAGAGGGTGTTCGGTTCGGTTCGGTGTTCGGTCTTTCAAACGCAAAACACCAAACCGAACATATTTCCACTTCTAATCGAAGGATTTTGATGTTTGGATACACCATTTTGAAGGTTTTTTCGCCAGCTTTCTGTTGGTTCAAACCGCAAGTTCCTAGCTCTAACGGTTCAGACGTTATAAGGGAAAACGTAAAAAGAGTGAAGATTTTTTTATATTTAAACAGAGTTTCAACATCTATGGACTTACAATTCTATGTGAAAATACCTACGTTTGTTAAGAAACTTGTGCTTTGATGAATCTTTGTGAACTGAGTTCTTTTACATTTTAGTTTAAGATTGGTTTGGTACATTTTTGTTCGGTTCGGATGTGTTCGGTGTTCGGCTTATTTAAGATTTGTTCGGTTTGGTTCGGTTCGGCTGAAAAATTCTCATTCGGTACAGCCTTAGTTATTTGGCAACGATTTTAAAATTTCGTACTGGTTGGGAGGCAGTGACGGTGTCATGGCACCCATTCATTAAGTTTTTTGCAAAGGGATTATTTCATAAAGAGGCTCACATTACCACGATAAGTGGCGATCTGGGATCTGGAGAGGGTAGCAGCCTATATGCGGGTGTTGCATCCGCCAACAAGCCTCACGCTAAAATTGAAACTTACGGTGGTGATTAGTGCGGCACTGCGGGGAATAGGGCGAGTGAGCTCGCTGGCTTGGATTTAGAGTGGTGTGATGTTGAAAGGAATGAGGCAGTGTTTGTGGCGAGGAAGCACAAAACATTTATATTTGGGGCTCGTATTTGGTGCTTTGTCTGCAACGTCACAGTGACCATTCGCTGGACGTAATGCGTTACATGGCCTTCAATTCGACACGTGCAAATGGTGGTAACGGTGTACCGGCCTAGCAAACTTTCTTGTGAACCACTCGGTGTCTAGGTGGCTGTGTGACGTCTTGCATTTGGCAGGGATCGATACGACGCAATTCAGGGTGCGCTCGGTAGTATCATCAGTGGCGGATGTGTCGCTTCAGCATTGCAAATTATGGCAATGGCCAATTGGGCTTCGTCGTCTGTCTTCGCCAGACATAACCACCGAGACATACAAGCTGGTTTGGTGGGGAAGATCCTGCAGCGGATGCAGGCTCGAGTTTGTCTGTGAGATGAGGTAATTGGGGCTGGCCTAGCGCCACCTTTTTGGAATCCGTCCCATTTAATCAATATAGGTAACACAGTGAGGAGGAATCTACGAAGGAAAAATGGTGATTCTACCAGAGAACTTGTTCTCGCAGGAGAATCGAGGTTCTCAGAGTAGAATGTGAAGAAATTTGCTTATACGGCTCAGCTGCAAAAGAAAGTGGTGAGAGAGGGAGAGGGGAGTGCGAGGTAGCAGGCGATGTATTTTTTGGATAAATTAGATGTCAAGTTGTATGCAGATGAGGATGGATAAAAGATGCCGACAGCAAGAGGGATATTCCATTTAATTAATGGAGGTAACATAGTTTCGTCGGATTCTGCTCGATGAACTTCGATTCTCCGGTAGAATCACCAGTTTTTGTAACACTCTTGGCTAAAGTGACAGACAAAATATTAATCTGTCAGGCAGATGAAAAGGGAACAAATAAAATTAGCATTAATGGTGAATGTGAGAAAGACAAGTTGACGGTCGGGTTGACCTCTTTTAAGTCGGCATCAATGTGAAAATCCAATGTCTTATTCTAAGTCGGCTACCAACCTCTGTCAGGGTTGATGGTTAACTGGCAGTCCAATTCACGTTCTGAGTTGGTTGCATCCTAAGGAGGTTAAGTCGGCTTCAACCTCTTGTTTCTGAATCAATATCACGCAAGTCGTCATCCCATCAATACAAGCTGGAATCAAGTCCCATATGAAACAACTCTGAACTGAAGGTCAATCATCAGGGAAAATCGTTATATTTAGCCCGCGCCCCCCACCGGGCCAACTAGTCGCAGCATCTCAAAGTGTCTGGTACGATTTACGATTCTGGTCCTTTTTGTAACGAGGCTGCAATAAATAATTACCAATCCGATATTTATTGCAGGATATCAGTTTTACCAATACCGAAACGCTTCCATTTCCAGATTCGTGGTGGAATACAAACACGGAACACAAAGTTCTCGATCAATGATGTGTCATGTTAGTGTAGTAGCTTAAAAGAAACGCTAATGAATACTGACTCTGGTCCTACACTGAGATGTCTTGTACTGAACCTAGCTCTGTAAAACCGGACGTACCTAATCTCAGCAGATCCGATAGGCCCACCTGTGGCGAATTGCTGCCAAACCAGCCTTTTAATACCTAAAAATTGTGCTAAATATGTTGACTTAAGAAAAATTGCTAATATTTTAACAGGACTAATGTATCGTTATAACATGAAGTGCTCGTCTGTTGATTAGTTATCAACATTTTCACGTCTTTACATTTGTCATAAATATTAAGTATATTGGGAACCACTTCCACAGCGGCTCCAAGCGCGTCCACCATCGATCTGTATACGTTGGTTGTACTATCTCCGTTGGTGTAAAAGGTAAATTAAGGTCGCTGTTTCTCGAAAATAAGGTCAGTTTTTTTCCAAATTTACCTAACCTAAACTAACCACATAAACACCAGAATCCGCAATCAAAATCTTAAACCTTTCTAAACTTCACGCGCCGGAATCTAGATAGGCCGGCCATCTTGCTTGGAGCTTCTGCGATAGTGGACCCGTATATTGTACAGAAAATGAGTGGTTTGCATGCAGAAAGGCCTTTTTTCTAGGTGTGGCTTATTTGGAAAAACTTCCTAAACTGATTAACTTTTTGCAAGTAAAATACTTTGTGTTTTAGACTGCAGATTTTCCATGTTCTGAAGCAAGACCTTATTCTTGTGGTAAAAAATGTGGACGGCTACTGGCGTGTCAAAACCATGAGTGTTCTCTCGAGTGCCACGTCGTCACAGGTGCGGAGAATGATGAAAAGGTAAAATGTAGTTGAAATATATAAAAATTTACTGCACATGATTTTTTCTGTTACAAAATGGAACATTTCATTAACATCTTTGTACAGGCAGGTGATACTTGCGAAGTCTGTGAAAAGCCTTGTTCAAAAGCTCGGCCGTCTGGTTGTACTCACAAATGCCTGGAGTTATGCCACCCTCAAACCTGTAACCCCTGTAAGCAAATGGTGAAATTGCGATGTCATTGTCAGCTCAATATATTGTACGTCGAATGCGCCACATGGATTGCAAGTAATGAAGAATCTAAGATTCAGCTGGTGTCTTGCAACAATCAATGCCCACATCAAGTAATGGTCTACAGAAATAACGAGTTTACAATGTAACCCCCGTGTAATTTTTAAACACGTTTAAACTCTTTTTGTGCATTTATTTTCAGATGACCTGTAGTCACCGGTGCTCTTTAAATTGCCACAAAGGACCCTGCCCGAGTGCAGAAAGTTGCCGAAAGAAAGTTTCACTGCGATGTCCGTGCAAACGGATCAAGAAAGACACTATTTGTAACTTACGGTCTTCAGTTAAGGTTCAATGTGATGAAGAATGTAAAAACGTAAAGAAACTTAAATTGAAGGTTGGTGTTCCTACAGTCAAGTCTTTACGACCAAGGGGCTGTACTGAGCTCAGTGCAACAATTGTAACTAGAAGAACATTTTAATACGGACTAAATTTGCAGTAATTTGCTGATGGTCAGTTCAGCAGATTAAAGTTTTAAAGTTAAAATGTCCATGTTAATAAACGATGGGCCAGTGTCAAGTGACGTTTTGACATCGCACATTTCCAAGTTTTTATTTCTGAACCAAAGATATCCAAATTCAATTTGTCTTGAGAAACAGTTAATCTGCTCCCAGATTCCATTTTTAACTTTAGTAAACCCTGCTGTTACATCATCAGTCATCCAGACTTAACTAGGAAATAGAAACAAGAGAAAGTAAATCAAGAATGGGCTACCGGACATGATTAATTGATACAGTTAAACCTGTTATGACAATGCTACTTACGAAGCTCTTGCGGCAACAATGCGTGTGAGGGTGATTGTTTATAACCATGCTATTTCCAGGGACCCTTGGACATCGTTATAAAGAGGTTTCACTGTACTGATCATGTTTCAATCCAAGCGTAACGTTTTATATTTAGCGTATTTTTATTTTTTATACATATATTAAATACATTTTACAAGGAAGAGGATATTTCATTGCTGGGTTATTTTCAGCATTACATACCCTAACTGTTTATTTAAACAATTCTGAAGGGATAGCTGCACACCCGGAGGCTTAACGGAGACTTTTAAAATGGCTTTCAGTTGAGCATTCCAGGCCACATTCAACTCTGGTGCCACAATAGTTTGTCTACATGTCGCTAGAATTTATTAAATTGGATTTTTAGGTTTTCTCATTTTGAAACCTTGATGCCGATTGCTTTTATATTCCAAATATAACTTTCAATTGCTGATGTTGATCCCTGATGGCTGGCAAAAGGGTACAGCAATCTGAATATTCATGTGTTAATTTTGTTCTGGCAGGAAAAAGAGGAAGAGGAGGAACGACTAAAAGAACAAGAAAATATAAAAGCCCAAAAGGAACTGGAGTCATTTCTCCACAAGACTGAAGGAAAAAAGAGAAAAAGAAGAAAAACAACAGATGACGAGACGACTGATGAGACATACTTTCATTCTCATTATAAAGTAATAACAGTTTCGGTAGCAGTTGCTGTCTTAGGTGCATTTGCATACCTTATATTAAGGTAGTTAATTATATTTATGATGAAGTTTAGGGGAATGAACATACACGCAAACGGTTGTATATATTATTGCCAGATATTTCATGTGTGTAAATAAACGGCAGATTTAATGAATTTTGTTCTTGCGTTCAGTTGACAAAAGAGATACAACTACTGTTTTAAAGGATATTTTAATAACACAAATCAAAATTACATCCTTTGACACTTTAGGAGCTTGTTTGATAAATATTTTTTACTGTTAACGAAGCAAGAGTGACAGGAATATACAGTTTAAAGCCAAAGCCGAACTATATAACAT
>JAHWFP010102871.1:0-12656 GCA_023313725.1 Lithobius niger | reverse complement strand
CCACACTGCTCTGACTCTTTGTGAGTTTTGATGACTTTCAATGAATCTGAGGGAATGCTGTTACAGCTTCGTAGACATCCATGAATGTCAATGAGCCTCAGAGCCTCAAACAATCTTGGGTAATCTTGGTAAAGTCAGTGTGTTTTGGTGAAATTTAGTGAACCTTGCTTCCCTTCGATGAATGAATCTTGTCACATCTCGGTAAATCGTAGTGAATATCGATGAATCTAGGTGAAGCTCCGGGAATCTTGGGGAATTTTGGAGCGGCCTGGTTAGCGAAGTGAATCCTACAGAGCAGTGACATTTGCCGCCATATTGGCACCAGTATGGGTTTTGGAGGGCATAACTACAAGGTGCACATAAAAATGGAGGGAAAAACAACGGAAGAGCGGATTTCTTAGGCTTAAAATAACGTTGTTTTCTCCAACAACAAAAATCGCGCGTTTTAGGTCTAAGAAATCACTCGATCTTCACAGCATCGGCTTCAGTATGACGCTCTTCTGTTTCTCTCTGCAGTGCCCCTTGCAGCTAACCCATTAAGGCTCCATCATAGAGTTATACACAATAATACTACGTCGTGTCACTGCTCTATAGTTGCAGGAGGATTGTTTACAACTTTTTGCTGATTTGATCGTGCCAGGTTTTGCCTGGTACAAACTATTGATCCGAATACAACACGGTCTCAGAGAATTTGTTTTCCCTCTCTTCTCCAACGCGTTCCGCCCCTTCCTATAAATAAACGTATTCGTGATACGTGAACACGTGACCTTTTCTGTGGGCACACAAAGACCGATGACGTCATGGGTAAGGTCGGAAACGCGTAAACATATGCATCATGTATGATTTCTCAAAACAAAATGAAAGTGTACTCGTGCGAATCTAGTCTGTCACTCTGGTAATTCGACAGATGGGCGTTGAAATTGATCGATCCCTGTAAGAGGTGGGGAGGGTTCGAGGTTTACATTACATTATTGCATTCAAGTGTTGTAGGGAGCGAACCAAGGACGTGGGAAGAAAAAAAAATGGAACGGCTCTTGCTCCAGGTGTTATTAAATTTGCCCACGGATTCTACACAGTTTTAAGCAAAATTTGACCAGTGCTTTCAGCGTCTTTGCGCTCACACTAAGAGTTTACGAGTTTGTCTCTAGACGTCGTAGATGCTCCACCGTCGATTAGGCTGGAATTTTTATTTCCTATAGCAGGCGAAGCAAAATTACATAATTATTCTAGAGCTGAAATTAATAGCGTACAAGAAAAGAAAGATCCTAAAGGGAATATAGACTAGTCGTTGTCGGCCATCAGCTTACAGCTTTTTGACGGCTCAGGTTTGGCCGTATCGTTCCATTCGAACGCCTAATGACAGTTATTAAAGGGCAATTACATCCATTTTGACATACATGTTTGACTTTTGAATCACTTACACAATAACTAAACACAAGAATTGCGGTAAGAATACGGTACGTACGTCCGATATAACAATTTAATGACTGCATCACCAAAACACGACACGGCGGTCGCCATTGTTTTGTTGGAACGCGTAGAAATTAATGCCGACAGACGGATCTCTTCGATTTCGACTCGCAGCCGATTGACATAGCTGTATTGACTGACGGCCTTAGCTGGCCTTAGCTGGCCACTACAAACCGGCCATCTAAGGCCGCCAGACGCTTGAGCTCCTCACAGTCAATACAGCTATCTCAATCGGCTGCGAGTCGAAATCGAAAAGTGACATCTGTCGGCATTAATTTCTGAGCGTTCCAGCAAAACAATGGCGACCTCCGTGTCGTGTTTTGGTGATGCAGTAATTAAATTGTTATATCGGAGGTAGTAACGTACTCTTACCGCAATTCTTGTGTTCAGTTATTATGTGAGTGATCCAAAAGTCAAACATGCATGTCAAAATGGATGTAATTGCCCTTTAAGGAATTATCAGCAATTATGGGTCATTACCCCGTTCGACAAGTAAGAAATTTTAGAAACATTTGCCAGCTTTCGAACACCCTATGAAGCAACAACTTTTCCACGTGGACTGACGTTACATTCTTTGCAACTTGTAACTTAGCTTTTGGCGGGAAGCTTGCTATAAATGGAAAGAACGTTTTACCGCCAGAGAGAATCGCAAAAGGAAGCTACAAGCGGCAAAGACGCTCTTTGCCGTCTTGTAGGCCAAATTCAAGTTGATCGATGTCACGTTGTAAATAATTCTTGTTGTAAATTTTCCTGAAGGAGACGAAGTAAATGGGATCATTTGTTTGCAAGCGTGAGTCGACCCATTGAATTTATAAGGCCCAAGCAGCAGACGCTAAGTCGAAGGAACCACCACCGTGTCAGTTGTTGTTTTTTTTTGCCGCAGAAGGGAGGAAACCGGAGTACCCGGAGGAAACCCTCCTACAACGGGCGGGAAACAACCGGAGGAAAACCCGTACATATGCACTTCCCTTCACCAGGATCGAACCTGGGTCTGTAAGAAGCCAGAGATGGACAGCTGGGACCAGGACATCTATTGAATCTGACGCCCCACCCAGTGGTCGCAGCTGCCCGTGCACCGTTAATTATATATAATGTTTACAGCGACAATTATTATTGTCCCAGAAAGAAATGAGTACATCCTAAAGAATATAAACATATTTTATTTATATATAGGGGAAATGCAGACGGGGGTCTATATACAGTGTGAGATTTAATTATGTACCCTTTGTTGGAAGCACTCGATTGATTGTGGAAGCAGAGTCCTTCCAACAAAGGGTACATAATTATAGCTCACACTGTATATAGAACCCGTAAGTAGTGCCTAAGGGCTTCAAGCCTTAGGGCTTCGGGCAGATGACCAGGATTGGTTAACGCTCGTTAAACCCTTTGAAACCCTTCGAAGGAATGTAATTGTTGTAGCCTAAAGAATGGGTACATAAATAAAACTCACACTGTATATACATACAAAGTTCCTACCAACAAAACAAATGTTCCTATCTAACATTTGTTTTAATCGCTCCATCTACGGGATTTTTGTGCAGTGCTCTTTGAATTTTGCCGCTTCTCTCCAGAAAAAAAATTCTCATTATAAAATCAAGTACATACGTTATTCAGCCTTATTTAAAAAAATGTTACTTTCAGATTACTTTCAGATTACTTACCTACAGCCTTATTTCAGAAGAATGTTACTTATTGGCTGAGCGGTGAGAGAGCTCAGCCTGGTTGCTGGAGGTTTGCGGATTTGGTCGAACCCCTGGAAAGGGAACCTTGGCAAAGTCCCCGCCAGGACTGCCGGCCAGGGTAGCGTGAGAGGATACCATGCTCCTTCATTCGGCCCCTACAATAATCAGAGGTTTCCCGGATCGAATCCGCGGGCTGGCACCTCCCTTTACCAGATTTCTTCTTCTCTAACAAAAAAATCTGGTAATGTTCAAAATAGAGCCGGTTCAGCCATACAAGCATTAATTGCTTCGACTGACTTAAGGCTCGTCAAAATAAAATAAAAAATAAAATAAAAGAATTCATGCTTATCGCTTCATACCTTACGCCGTGAACTGTTGAACAGATATAGACAGACTGATAAACAGAGCGCAAAATGTAAATCGTCGCGCAAAATGAAAATTGTCCCGCTAAAAGGGTCAATTTTGCTAGGAAATACATAGGATCTTCTACCCCCACAATTGACATAAGCGCGAATTTGCTAAACATTGTTGATTGTGATGAGATTATTGATTTATTTTTTTTACACAAAGTGTATTTATTAATTACAAATAAGATTTTTCCCTGCTTTGTAATGTCGTTGTCGAGGTATGTAATGCACCATGTGGTCGATTTAGCGCAATAAATTAATCGATTAATCAGGGACTTATGTCACACACGAGTTGGCTGTGCTAATCATGTGACCACCCTGTCCCCTCGCCCCCACTCGGAACATTGGTGCTGTACATTGGAACGTCGTGCTGAGTATCTATAATATATATATATTTCGTCTGGATAATTGGATAATAGTTCCCTTTAAGCTGAAATTTATTGGCAAATGTTTTTACAACGGATATAGCTATACGCGAAAATGACTATAATTCTTCCCAAGGTGGGTGTAGACGCATGCATAGCCATCTTCATCACGTGATGCTGTTTCGAAAGAGAAGTTTGATAAGTGGTTATCAGTCAAACCCCAAAATGGCGGAACTCATATTTGAGTGAATGATGTCTTTTAGAGACTTAACTAGAAGCCATAAATTTCCTGCAGGGAGAGAAGAGAGAGAGAGTTTGGGCTAAATCGTGTGGGTGTGTGGGGGAGTATATTAGGGTGCCGTGATGATGAGCGATCCTTTGGAAAATGATGATGATGAGATTGTAATAAACGATCTCTACTCAACGGAATTTATGCGTTGTCATTCTTTATCATCTGCTGCTGCTATACTGATGATTTTCTTCCACCCGTCCCCCCCCCCCCCACCCCTTTCCACTTCTTTTCGCCTTGGCGGCATTGTATTTTTTGTGTGATTTGTAGCATTTTTTTTGTAGTGCTTTCGGCGTGTTATAAAAAGGGAATGTGCTGATGTTATGGAATAGTTTGCGGAGATGCCCGGTGTATGCCAAGTAGCATGTACAGACATCCTAGGACAGGGGCAACTTTCAATAAAGGGCATGCTGAGGCTTTATTTTTCCGGGGCCCTTTTTTTTTTAGCATTTATTTTGCCTGTGACTCCTTTTTTTTTTTAAAACATTTTTGGCTCCTTTTTTGGGCTGCTTGGCTGTCTTTTTGCCTAATATAGGCCTAATTACTCAAATGTTGGCCTATACCTTAAAAAAAATATAGGCCCAATAGCGGAAATATGGGCCTCGATAATCACACAAATATAGGCCTACAGCAAAAATACAGGCATTGTCACGCAAATGTAGACCTAATGTCATCAGGGCCTTACTGGGAGGGAAATTAGGCTCGGTAAATAGCTATATAACGTAGGCCCCTCTCTTGTGGCATTTTGTAGAAATCGGTCATCAACAAAAATTTGAATAGCCCCCCCCCCCCGACAGGCTCTCGAGGCATAGGCCACACGGAAAACCTCCCGTTTTTCCGTGTGACTATAGTATATGCCCCTGAATGTCACGTGTCACCGTCCATTAAAGTATTAACAACTGCTGTATTCGCTATGCATGCACGGAAAAAATAGTCCACATTCCATACCCAAATTCAATCCTTGTTGAAATTCAGTCTCTACCGATCTCTTTTTTTTTTAAGTCTTCGTCCGACTCCTTCCTGATTGGAGGTCGATAATCCAATGAGGGTCTCAACTTCGACAACCTTTTCTTGCCCCTTTCTTGCTTCCGGCAATGGTCACGTCATGGCGGCAACCGAGTTCCTCCTTGTCTGTTGACTTAGCGGACTTTGAGTGAGTTTGACCAGCAGACTTCGGTGAGTTAAATGCAGGGACCGTGCACTGTTTATAAAGCATTAGCCGACGACTTCCTCTTATCATTTGACCAGCGGACTTGGGTGAGTCAGGTGCTGACTGTTGGCGCATTCTTTCGAATTGTGCCGACCTTTTATTTAATTTAATTTTAATTTTAGTATGGGACCTTACGATCATATGATCATAACCCATCTGCTCTGCTGTTGTGTTTTAATTTGTAAGTTGTTTGACATGTTTTTTAAACCCTTCACTTGAAAACGGTTCAGATCTAGGAACCGAAACATCGTGATTTCGTCTGTCACCTGCAATTAATGGCTACTCTGTTTATATGTTTAGTTGACTTAGACAAGCACATATTAATACTTAAAATACAACTTTTGTTAGTACTTTTCAAATGATCTGGCCCTTTATTAGAACTAAGGTTGTAATGGTCACTCAAGTTGCTGATGTCCCAGCACTGTTGAACGAGATACCTGCTGGTCTGAGGCACGAACACATCAAAACGTGGATATGTAATATAATTTGCAACAAAATGTTAATAGACAATACATTTTACAATAGAATCCTATATCAAAGAAATTGCTTAATACGAGAGTAAATCTTGATGATTAAAGATGGGCCGATAATTATATTTAGACCATAACAATTACGTGGTGGTGTTACTTGGGATGTGTAATGGTTATGGCATCGATTTTGTAACACTGGGATGGAGTAAGTAAAGCGATTTAATGCACACTTTTGGTAGCGCAACGTCCGAGGAAGTGTGGAGTCGTTCGAGGGGGCATCTCCGAGGACATCTTTCTACCAAAAGTGTGCATTACATCGCTTTTACCGCCCCATATTTGAAAAACCAATCTGTAGAGCAGTGACATATGCCGGCATATTGGCACCAGTATAGGTTTTGGAGGGCATAACTACAAGGTGCACTACATAAAAATGGAGGGAAAAACAACGGAAGAGCGCATTTCTTAGGCTTAAAATAACGGTGTTTTCTCCAACAACAAAAATCGCGCGTTTTAGGTCTAAGAAATCACTGTTCACAGCATCGGCTTCAGTATGACGCCCTTCTGTTTCTCTCTGCAGTGCCCCTTGCAGCTAACCCATTAAGGCTCCAGCATAGAGTTATATACAATAATACTACGTCGTGGCACTGCTCTATAACTATTTTATTTTCCTACACTCGTTTGTAGCAGCAACGAGCGGAAATATACCGTTCTTGGATGAAGGGAGAAGTTCTCATTTCCTTGTTTTCCGAAAACTGGAACAACAATGGAGCAGCGATGATTGTAACAGTGTGCTTTAATACGCCGTTCCGTGCGTCGTATTGTTACAATAATTTCGTTGTTGACTGACGGGGCAATTTCTCATGTTCCTTGTTCGTCGATGGGGAAATTCGGCATCATAATCAAGCAAGAGTCCGTTCCACCGAACAACGATGCTTTAACGATACGTTTTGAATGGACGTTAGACGTGGGGATATTGTTTTAAGTTTGGATGTATAGTCTGACGGGGCAAGTGCCGGGTACTTTGGAATCGAACATCAATGCCGACGATAGAGCTGTTGCAGTTTTTTAAAGAAGGCGAGGTTGGAGGTTTAAAATGTAATTCTGCTGGAAGACCCAAAGTAGCCATCCAAAGTAACATATCGCTTTACAAAGACGGTATTGTTTGTAAGAATTCAAAAGTTTGCTGAATAAGTATGAGGAATAAATATGCAAACATTGTTGAGCATTTTGTTGCAGCCATGCGATTTCGGGATTTATACCGCATCGTTTTATCAATGGTCGGGACGAAAGTTGGGTAAAAATTGTGATTATTACGATATTTCAACCATCTTGAAAAAAGATGTTAATGTCATAACTAACTAATCAATGGACCGATTTTAACTGGATTTTAACTACACGCCAGACCCCACGAAGATAAATTATTCAGATTGCAGGCTTACATGTGGTTTTTTTTTGGTCTACACGATTTGGGTATACGCTATTTGCTTACTTGTGGAGGGTGGTTATCCCTCCTGAGTGTCAGTGGCGTCGCCCGCCACTCACAGTTCGTCGCGTTCTTCTCGATTGTCACCACCTTGATGGTTTTCGTCGCCGTTTCCACCCCACCTTCCGCCAAGACATTGCGTGCCAGTTGGGTGATGATTCTGTCCTTCTGTCCGGGGTTTATCAATTTTTGCAGAAGGTACAGATATATGATTAAATCTCGATTTGGAGTTTGGTTAACATCTCCGTAATGTGTTGCACAATGGCAGCCGGGCCACTGCACTGTGACTCAGGTTGGCGCTAAATGACCAAGTTGTCACCGCGCCAATAAACATCAATTCGCCCCCCTCCCCCCGCCCTACGCAATTTTTCCTCCAAAAAATTCCAACTTATGATTTTTTTGTTATTTATTACACGCAGTTATTGTGTGCGCGGTGCATCTTGAGTCCTGCAAGTATTTTGTGAGCGGCTAGGTTTTATTGAAAAAATTCCAGTATTATTGAGATAACGCCAGTTATTATTGCGAAAACTCCAGGTAGTATTGAGAAAACTCCAGGTATTATTGAGAAAATTCCAGTATTATTGAGAAAAGTTAATTGGATGGTAACCGCCTTTAATGTTTCATTATCAGTATCGTTTAGAGACGAGTTCTATGCGAACAAATGGCGGTTTATTTGCGGTACCTTCTTCTTCACACCACCGAACCATTCCTTCATAAAACTGCCGGGCGCGTCACACACCTCACGGCTCGCACGCCCGTTTAATAGCCTTGCGCGCCAGTGATGGATTCATCTCTTGTGGTAGATGTCCGCGTGTGCACAGCCTGGATCGTTTTATCGTTAAACGTTATCTGATCTTTGACCCTCCGTTCTATGGTTGTGAGAGTACGATGGGGGCAATCTGCGCAGTTATCGGCTTGATTAGGACGGAATGTGTATAATTGTGGTGACTGCGTCGGCTATAAATTGATGTTGAGCGACACGTAACGGTATAGGGTCGAAGCAGAATATCCAAATTCAAGGGGGAACCGTATGAACAGTTAGACCGGTTGTTCGTGATTGGTTAGAGGATGACAGTCATGGCGAAGCATTTAAAAGCAGTGTTAGGGACAAATTTGGTCATACTAGCCAATGTCCTCCATCTGAGACTCCGTCTGTACCTCTTTGGTAAATGTGGTTTCGTTTACGGCGATTGGCGCACCGTATATCCCCTGTGCACGCCTGGTACTTCGGTGTACCTTGTAGGTAGTCACTCGTTCATTACAGGAAAAGTTTGGTCGTATTCAGTTCCTGTTTTGACATCGGTTCTGTTAAACCTTGCCATAATCTTTTATTATTTTTGTTATTATAAACACGTTACCATGAACAAATTCGTTATTATTCTTGCTTACACGTTTTCATGATGTTATGTTTCTGCTATCAGCTACCTGGTGGCCGCAAGTTGCACCCGTACCAGCCCTGAAAGAATTAAGCGATGCAAATTCAACGCGGATGCAAAAAGTGGAAACGTAAGATGTTCTTTGCCTGGCCTATAGAATGACGTGATGTTATCGTCGACCGTGACGTTACCGTGAACTGCGTCATCACACGTCACTGACAGCACCTGTTAGTCGGTATATTTGCCTAAACAATTCACCAGATTTTAAAAATTGTCAAAAATAGAAAAAAACGTTGCGTCTCGGTTAAAATCCCATTTAAGTTTCATCGCTATGCATTCAGACAATAATTAAAAACAATCGTCTGAAAAATAAAAAATAAAAATAAAAAATAAAAATAAAAAGACTGAAAACGGATTACAACAATGTCGGAGGAAAAGGTCGTTATGTTTTCATGACGCGATTTAATATTTATGGTTTAAAAAAATGAAGCCCTCAGTAGTAATTTGTGTGACGGAGTTAAATTTTTTAAGACCTCCTGCGCCGTCGTCCAACCCAAATCGAGCGTTAACACGCCTGCAGCGAAATTGGGCCTTGAAATTTTTATGAACAAAGAAAACAACAGTGTAAAATGGCGTTCACCCACGTGCGTTTGCAGGCGTAAGCACGTTTAAGTTTTTTTCATCCCGTAGGTCTGATGGCAAATTCGATTGTTGTAGGTAATTGCCACGTCTACCGCTAAAACAACGTATAATAGCGGCGGTACGCGGACACACAGGCACCAGACAATTAGGCACCGAACACGTAGGTACCCCAATTTAGGCACCCGGATAAATATGCACCAAGTTTAGAAAAAAATACTTTAATTGGGATGGAATGTCCTAAAATAAGGGTATGGGGGAGAAAAAAATTTGCTATAAAATGTTTGTAGCGTTAAAAATTGCTAAAGATTGTTGGCATCTTTATTACACAAGCGTCTCTGATGTTATGTGTTATCCGCAACGAGCGTGGCAGCATAATTTGGAACATTAATCCACCACCAACAATTTCGAGAAAAATGCGGACCCCCCCCCCCCCTTCCCACTCCCCACCATCGGTCTACAGGAATAAGATTACCAGATTTAAAATAAACGATACAGAATTTGAGGGCAATCCATCCCAATTAAAAAAGAAAGTTAAAAAAAGAATCTTGGTGCCTATATTTGTCCGGTGCCTATGTGTCCTGCATCCAATAGCGGCACTGCGATCGACATGGATACTGTCATCCTATACAACGATCATTTATGAAGGATCCTTTGCACCGGTGCACACGTGCGGGCGCCGCTGCGGTACCGCATTTGCGGTTTGGTTTACGCGCTATCTGTTGGGTACTGCACACGTACCTGCGTCGACGTTGCATTACCGCCCGCCGCCCGTGCGGTCGTTCTGCACCGCAATTCCCCCCATCAACGCAGCGATACCGCAGCGTTAAAAAAACGCAATTGCGTCTCTGAGTACCTTGGATGACTTGAGCGGTGCACACGTCCGCCATTTACCGCAAAAGCGTTACCGAAAATGGCGTCCAATTTCGAAGAAATAGACATGGAATTGTTTATTGGGGGAGTAAAGAACTATCCTGAAATATGAAATGTTGCTGCAGAAATGATTGAAGACTCATTGGGAAGTAATTAAAGAACTTATCCGAATTTTTTAGTTAATCTGCTAAGGATGTATAACATTTTCCGCTGGTACGTCTTAAATTAGTACATCAATGTACCAAAATTCGTCGCATTGGTTTTAAAATATATTTTTTGTTCACGAGGTAGGCGAAAAAAGCCACATCGTCTCATTGGTTTCAAACTATAATTTTTTGTACACGAGGTTAGGGAATCTAACGCGTACATACAAGCGGCACCGCAGCGTCAACGCGCGTTAATAAAACGCACGTGTGCATTGATTGGATGCGTCACCGCAGCGGCGCCGCAGCGTCCAAAAAACGCACGTGTGCACCGGCGCTTAATCATTCTGTAGTTGTGACGACAAATTCCAATGCTGTTTTTTCATTTTCGAGAAACTATGTAAAAAAAATTAGGGCAAATAACGCCAAAATTGTGGGCTATTTTGTGAAAAAATGTTTTGTATTTTTAAAATTTCCTGGATAAAATCTTACAATTTGGTTCGGCATGGAAGTATTCTGTTGAACAAAGAGGAAAGAAATGAATAGTCCTGTACACAAATGGTGCAAAATAAACCAGTGAAAAATCTATTTCATAAATTTAACAGTTCTTCTATAGTCAAATTTATAACAAAACAACACATTTTATAACCCAAGCAATTACAAATACTATTTACATTATGATAGCAGTAGGACGGAGTTAGAGGATGAGATTGGGAGACTGGGGGGTCATGGATCAAACAAAACGATTGTGACATTTCGCACATTAAAACTACACACACAAACTACAAACTTATATACACACTAAAACCTGTACCCACGAACACTTAAAAAAACAAACGCCTACAAAATTTACAAATAAAAAAAATCACATGAAATGAAGACATAGCCTGACCACTCACACGAAATAGAACAAAAGCAGAAACCAACAAACACAGACAAAACAATCTCCCTTAACAAGAAAGAGTCTGCACATTAAAAACAATACTTGTTTCCTGGAATTGGAGTTCAAATTAGAGTTCGTTTCGTTCGAGTGAACTCTGATCCGTTTTTTTATGTGTGTACCTTCACAGCTGTGAGTATATGGGGATACGAGCTCCAAAGCTTTTTTCTGAACGGTGAAGTCGTTTTTTGCTAAAATTAATTTGAAACATAAGGATGGTCGATTTTATTGTTGTTTTAGCTTTCACGCCCTCTCTGGCGTGGTAATGGCGTTGTTGATGACATTGTTGATGACATCTAATGATACCTCCACTATTTGTTGCTTTGGGTATACGAGCCTTCAGCTCCTGTACGAAGTTTCGTTATTTATTCAAAGGTTGTGGTTACTTCAGATGCCAACCGCTAAATTGTACACTCAGACTGATAGCGGCGCTGCCATCGTCATGGATCGTCGTCCAAAAAATATCGAGGAAAAGGGGGGGCCATTTACACGTGGAGATTTGCCGAAAAATTCGATTGTTGTTCGTTCGTTGTCAAGCAGTAAAGGCGACATTTAAGAGCCGGGAAGCTCACGAAAATGGACTTGACTATCATCGGCAAACATCTCTAACGCCGTGGCACTGTTTGAATATGCATGACGCGGGACCAAGCACACTTGCGCGGGCCCCCACCCCTCCCTCAAACACTGCCCTCCATATAACGAAGCACCGATTGCGTTTCGCTCAACGGCAGTTCGTTGTAAGGGGGTTATTTACGGCTTCCTTGTGGCCGAGAATCCTATCTTGCCCGAGGCGTGATAAGATTTGGCAATGAAGGGTTGGAAAAGCGCGCTTGTCTGTCTGTCTGTTCGTCCCGTGTCCGCTGGGGACCGGGTCTGTAATCACTGATGGGGCTCGGTTTCAAATTAAAACTCAACAAGCACTTAAAAAGATAAGGAACGTGTTCTTTTTGGAGTGGGCGCTAGAGTAAGTCTGTTCCATTTTTTCGTTTTTTATTCCTTTATTTTTTTTTTATTTGCGGTTTCTGCTTGAAGTTTTCTTAAGTGTGTCTTGGTGAAGTGGTTGAGTTGCGTTTATTGATAAATAACAATAGGCCTATCTCAAAAAATCATATTTTCAAAATAAAATGAAAGGGAAAACGCAAATTAATGACGGCGTGGTGGTCGTGATTGATTGCTGAGGAATCTAGTGCTTTTTAGCTGTATCTTGCTAGTTAATTACCTGTTGTTCTTCAGCTACATCTCTGAAGTCAACTCTCATTTTACTTTTCCTTGTAGCTCTTCAGTTGCATCTTGCCAACAGTTTTCTGTG
>JAHWFP010102868.1:4084-25463 GCA_023313725.1 Lithobius niger | reverse complement strand
ATCCTTTTCTTCTGCCAAAACTGATGAGTTGTTTTTTTGTTTTTTTTCCCTGCCCATCTACAAATGATACCACAGTGTTTGTTGCAATGCCGGCGGTTGATTAATGTCAGAGGTTAAAGAGTGAATGGAAATTGAGGTAAAGAAGTACTGGAGACTATAAGATAAACTTTTGGGAATGAATTCTTATTATACAAACTACAACCATTACATGCTGAAGTTAGGAACAGAATTCTAATTAAATTAGCCATATCATAAGGCCTCCTTCTTGTTATAGGCTGCCCGGTCAAGAAGTTAGTAACGGTCCGGGTTCGAAGCTCCTTCTTTTATTAAAGGGAGCGTTACCCAGCAATTCGGTACAATTTCTTCCCTGGTAAACGCTGGTCTACACATATTTCTAGATTAATCTAGATTGGAGAAGTTGTCTTTTGCCCACGGGTGGTAAAAATGGTCTTCCTTCCTTTCCTACTCAGTTCGTTAGGCAGTCACAAGATGATGTCAGAGCTAACTTGAAATCATGTAAGTTTAATCTGGACATCTCAACAAATCTCTTCTTGACAGAATAACTTACTGGAAAAAAAGCGTTCAATTTATTAGTAAGAAAGCTCCGCCGTACTCCAGATTGCAGCAGACAGACTTTTCGATCTTATCTCTGAGTTGTCGATGTTTTCTCTGAAATGATGGTATAAGATGTCAATAATCATGCACTACTCTACAAAACTCACAGGCATGGACACGAGTACTTTGTGAGTCGGTGTAAAGCTGCAGTTTCACATTTTTGGGTTTGATGTTTGATGAGGTTTGATGAGGTTTGATGAGAAACCCTCTTGCAGATGTTTCTGAGTGCAAAACGTCTCGGAACTGCTTGTGAAATGACCCCTTGTACTCGGACTCCATTGATGAAAGCGAAATTGACTTCTGTAGGTTGGAGCACAACAGGAAATAATTTTTTTTTTTTTTTTACCAATAATCGCAAAATGCCAGTTGTTGAGCGCTGATGCTTGGGGTTACTGGCGTGACTTGTGTAAGCATAAACTTTAAGTTCAGTATCATCGAGGTTGATAATTATGTTATATGCTCTCTGGTTCCTATTAAATAACTAAATATTCTGAAACCAGGTTGCCAGTCTTCATTTGTTGGAGCCAATGAATGCTGTGCTAGAGAGTTTGCAGCAAAAGAAATGTACAGCTTGTAATCTTCGCAATGTAGGATGAACTTCCAATCAGGTCTCGCAAAGGTATTTTTCCATTTATTCTTGACTAGAAATTTTGTTTGGCGTTCTGGAGGAGTAAGCACAAGGGAAGAGTGGTCCATACCAGAACGTTTTAATACTTTGTCAACGTAGTGTATCCAAGCCCTATTCACTCTCTCTGAAATCTGCGCAACTTTCCGTCTATAGCTCGCGCGATTAAAACGTGCTGCGCCATCTGTAGGAAGCGACTACGAACTATGCTTCACCACTGCTACTTCCGGGCAAATCCAAGATGGAGGTGTCGTGTGCTCACGGCGGCTGCTCGATTGATTCCCGGCAAACCACACATGCATGGTATTACATTTCATAAATTTCCCAGCAAGAAATTGTATCCATATACAGTTTTGAAGTGGGTGAACGCCAGAATGATTATGTTTGTACGCTGAACTTACCGTGTTGATAATGAAAGTAAAACGCTGACAGGGCCGCCGGTTCAATTGCACTTTATGTAACTATACGCTCTGAGGCAGGCGCTGGTCACGTGGCTCAACCGTCTTTTCCGCAGTTTGCGCTCTCGTGGCAAAATTGAGAAATTAGAATCTCTGTCCCATAGTTTTGCACACGTTGCTTGAACGGTAAGTCTAGCAAGTGAGTTATCCCGTAACGAAAGTGTAGTTATTAATCCAAGGTGTATCGGCTTGAGCACCAAAGAACCAGATTGTGTCCTAAAGAATTTAATTCCTAATAGGAAATTCATGGGTCCTACCAGTCGAACTTCAAAGCTTGAAAGTCAGTAGCTTGCCAGAGCAAAGTGGCTCATCTTGGGCGACGAGGTGAGTACTGCAGTGTCATCTACGTGTACAATGAGCATACATACGTCTTCTCCCCCAGTAATGACAAAAACAAGCATTCATTGGATTTACACCGATGCAAACTGTTTTTCGAAGTCTCTTGCAAAAAAACTTACATACCACTAACATCCCGATTGTTTAAACTCACAGAGGCTGCATACGAATTTACAAACTTTTCTTCTGGTCCAGGTACCACAAAACCTTTAGGTTGGCACATAAATATTTGCTCTCTGTTGCTTAGCTGCTGACATGTCATTAAACCTCAATCAATTTCCACCCCCCCCCCCCCCCAGGTAACCATTAAGGGGGGAATCGAACCGTACGATGTAGAAGACCATCTTCACACCTGTAACTATGAGACGGATTGGAAGAAGGCTTGTAACTGGCGAGTGTGTTTCGAAATATTCGATACCAAATTATTGGGCGAACCCTTTAGCCACCAGTCGCACTTTGTATCGTTTGATTTCTCCAGTAGTACCAGTTTTTTTTTTTGTTTTTGTTTTTTTTTATCTTGAGCACCCACTTGCTACCTATCGGTGCCCATGCCTTTGATGGTTGCAAGTGTATGCTCAAGTGGTTGGCAATTAATACCACAAATTCTTCCTTAAGGACGATCTGCCACATATCGGCATCTGGGCCAGATAATGACTGTTGGACATTTTCAGATTCTATGGGAGTTACAGCCAAAATTAAAATTTCATTCAATGCGGAACATTTCTTGTATCTTTATGTCCTCCTGGCGAAATCTGTCGAAAAAGTTCTGGAAGTTAGTTGGATGCTTTGTTGCTTTGCATGGCTACGTGTCAATCTGGGTGCCAGTAGTTGTCACGTACTTGACTCATCTGTTCCTTCCGGGGCTGCTGGCCTTGCATAACTTTGTTAACGTATGTCTTGGTTCCAGTGCATTGACAATTGGCTCTAGTATTTCAATCTGTTGCTCCATATTAGGCGACAATAAACAACTGGCACCTGACACATTTTCCGGAAATGTTACGTTTCCGCTTATCTTCTTGTTCTGAATACCATATAAAGATGGTACACTCATGACCCTTATGCGTACTCTTGACCCCAACTGTCCGTTAGCTGCTATTTACGAAATTAAAACGGCAGGTAAAAATTAGGCCTAAAAGCTGACAATAATGCCTAAAATCTAAAACTAGGCCTAAAAGCTAACACATTTTTTAACCGGCAGTTGTGATGGTTACTAACTTTAGACTATATAATGGAGAGCCAAAGGTGTGCGCGCCTGATTGTTTTTTAAAGTAGCAAAAGTGTACAGCAGACTGGTTGCGACTAAGTAGTCACTGCTGCCGATAGTTATCTATTCAACTTAACAAGGTCAAACCATGTAACCCCTTGGAAACTATTGTTGCAATTTATATTTGTGTACAACTGTTGGAGGCTGTAAAAAAAGAGGCTTCCACTATATATATCCATACCCAATGAGATTTCCTTCACGTTAGTGATAATTTCGACTGTGTTGACTAGAATATTTTGCCCATAAATTTGTCCCCAATGTAATATTCTTTCCCCGTATCATTATATACATGTTTATTGGCCATTAGTCGGTCGACCCCATAATGGCAGGCGAAGCTATATTTAGGACATCAACTACCTGCAATAAAACAACTGAACGACACGATCGAATTGATTCCATCTTAGGTTATTCACATCATCCACCATTCCGGACGATATTCTACCACTAGAAACCCCAGCAAGTAAGTCAATGTAACTACTCAAGGATCATACAAAATAAAAATTCTTGATCACTGAAAAAAGAAAATCAGGCAAGCAACTTTTAGGGCGCATTTACGCAACGATTCGCCTTTGCATTCTCGCAGCTAGAATTCAATCGCGATGGAAAAGGTGTCGTTGCCATGGTAATAATACTACCTGGATTAGCTTTCTTTGCGAGCTGGCAGAGCTAAAACAGCCGCCATGTTGGAATTTCAGATGATTTCTAGCTTCTAGCCGCGACATTGCAAAGGCGAGTCTCTGCCTGCATAAACGCGCCCTTACAGTAATGATCTATACAGGAATGGCGGTCGAGTTATCGCGGGTCCCCACAAAAATGGTTCCATCTACAAAATACGTAAGAGAATTTTATCTTCTTGGTTTACTGGTTAGGTTTACTGTGAATATAAAACAGGTTCAGTTATTTCTGGGATAGTACAAACCAAAGGAGAAGTTCAGCTTATTCCTTTTCTAGTACACCAATGTTATCTCGGAGCAGGGAAAAGAAAATATTGCTAGGAAGTTCCTATAGGATGTTTTACATGCCGTAAACAACTTGTATACGAGCGCATTTTCAGGGCCTTTCTCTAACGGAATGCGTAACAATTATAGGAAACCTGAGATGGAATTGTTGTGTGGTAAGAGCCAGTGAAATACACGAGAAACCCTTCCCCAAACGTAGGTATGTACACTTTGTTTCGATGAAGTTGTAATATCGCTGTTGCATGTACAGAAAGAGGATTTTCCACGATAATTTGCACATGCTTTCTATACAGTATTTTCCAAGTTTTTACTAAAAATTCAAATGTCATTATGGTTTGAAGTTCAGATGCAACGTAAGAGATTGCTATTGGTGTACGGTTAATTTGACGGATGTTTGACACATAGGTACCGGATAATTAGGCACCGGATACATAGGCACCCCAATTTAGGTACTCGGAGGAATAGGCACCCGTTCAGACATATATATAGACCGGACAAATAGGCACTACATCAACAATTTTTTTTGGAAACATCGAGTTGGATTGCCCTTTAATTTTGTATTGTTTGTTTTAAATCTGGGACGTTTATTCGTGTGTGGGACCGCTGGGGGAATTTTCGAATTTTCCCCCAACTTTTTTATAGTGAATTGGTGTTCCAAATTATGCTGCCGCGCTCGCTGCGGCTAACGCATAACATTAAGGAAAATTGAAAATAAGCCAACAGCGAAAATCATACACTAGAAATAACGTAGTTCAGTAAGCCACCTTTATGCACTTACGTTTCGTCGGAGTGGCATGACCCGGATTCGAACCAGCTACCCAGTTCGCCCCCAGATCACTTGCATAGCGCCTTAATCGCTATGGCCACATCCTCCACTCTGGAGAATGTGGCCATAGCGATTAAGGCGCTATATGCAAGTGATCTGCGGGCGAACTGGGTAGCCGGTTCGAATCCGGGTCATGCCACTCCGACGAAACGTAAGTGCATAAAGGTGGCTTACTGAACTACGTTATTTCTAGTGTATGATTTTCGCTGTTGGCTTATTTTCAATTTTCCTTAATATTATTTCCAGCGATTTATGTCTATTTATTTATTGCTAACGCATAACATCAGAGATGCTAATGTAATAAAGATGCAACACATCTTTAGCAGTTTTAAAGGCTACAAACATTTTATGGCAAAGTTTCTTGCCGGTGCCCCCCTCCCATATTTAGACGGCAATCCATCTCAATAAAAAACAAAAAAACTTGGTGCCTATTTGTCCGGCGTCTGTATGACTGCGTGCCTATTTTCCGAGTGCCTAAATTCGGGTGTGCCTGTGGTGTCCGGTGCCTAATTATCCGGTGCCTATCTGTCTGCGTAGCTATTTTAAAATCTAATTAAAATCGTGATATTGTTGTAAATAATTATGGTCATTTCGAAAAAATACAGTTCTTTAAAATTCGAGTTAGGAGGTCGAATTCTTTCCACTTGTAACCGCTTCAGGTAAATCCTGTGGCCATCCAGTTTATTTTACGGCAAATCTCCAACGAGTTGACCTCGATTAAAAATGTGTGATGCATCCATTATTGACAATGCACGCTTCATTTTGCGCCCGCTCACTGAACCCATCGTGACGCTGTATGTGGGAAGATTTGCCCTCCCCTCCTACCACGCAACACGTGTCGTAGAGAAAATTGTCCTCCAGTCCGCGAGGGTCCCTTTGCCCAGTCACCGTTTCGATCGATCGCCTATATAGTTAATAGCCGGGTCAACATTAGCCAGTAGGTAATCAAGTCCAGCAAGACTGTGGTGAAAGCCATGGTGTCACTAAGCAACCCTGGGGCTGCCGTATATCAGGTGGGACCCCGTCAGGAAAGGGGGAGGGGGAGGCGCTGATAACAGGTGGCGGTTTGGGGGCGGGGGGGAGAGTGATGAACCACCGTTGTGTTGACGTGTTATTGTCAGCGGTATAGATCTACCTTGTTGACAACAGGGCTGAAATGATCACCATCGTAACGTAATTAATGGCGTACTCCATCCCAGTGTTGTAATGTTAATTAAACTGCTCTCGAGTGAACGTAACTAAAGGCTTAAATGAGTGGTGACTAATTTGTAGAATTATATAGAGTGTCGTTCACTTGTAAGACCCCTTTCCTACTCCCCCTCCCCCCCCCCCCCCCCCCCCCCCCCGTCCCTCACTTTGCAGGTTGTAATTAATCTAAACGCCACTGCATGTATCGTGATATTTACTGTTAAGACCTATGTAGTTTGTCGAGGCTATTTCTTGGAATAGCACCAGGGGCATTAAGTATATACATACAGGAGTCTGAGTCAATTTACCAGGGATAATTTTAGTTTTTCGAGAACAAGGCAGTCCATGTTGAAAGCGGGCAGGGAAATCACGAGTGAGAAATCACGAAATTGTCTCTAGCTATCAAAGAGTCTTATTTTTTTTAATGAAATTTGTCGTGATTATTAAAAGTACCTTCCTGCATGCCTTATCACAGCCACGCGCAGTTCTCCGTCCGCGCGTTACCGTCGCGAGATTCAGCGTAGTAATGTTACTACGTCATTTTCGTTCGCTTCTTCACGGGACTCGGCCTTGCACGTGAGACAAGAAAAGAAACGAAGGTGACGTGGAGTCTGTATACGAAGCCCCCGATCCTTTGAGCGACGAACCGTTTCGTCTAGAACCGCTAAGTGTTTTTGCTTATTGCAGTTTGCTAATATTACCAATTCAGCCGTAAATTAAAACTGTTAATCATTGGGGTAATGGTGAGGCGTAAGCTTCAGAAACAGCGGGATGCTGGAATTTTTTTATGGTGGGCTTCATATCAGTGTATTGCTAGGTATTGCCTGTTGACTGAGTGCTGTTTCGATAAACCACAGCAGGCATTGAACTATTTAGAACATATGTTAGATTGCGCCTGCCAAATGTTGGATCAAATTGATAAGGAGTTACGTATACCACGAGCCTAGGCTGTTTGCCGTGATGTCATCGTGAGCCAGCCAATAACGAACGAGAATAGCGGCTCTTTGATCGTCTGACTGGACTAGCCCAATCACGTGATGCGTGCGTCACGGCAAACAGCCTTGGCGCGTGGTATAGTTAAATACTTTAATAGTCTAAATACCCCATCTACAGCCAGGAGTTAGGTTGCGAAATACGTAATGGTGCGAAAACACCAAATTGACTGCGTCCACCACAGTGTAATGTGCATATGAAGTATGAAAAAAATTGTCTTCAATTCAAGCCAAACAAACACAAACTACCGTTTCAGTAATTCTCCTGCGTAATTTCGCAGTTGGCTTACCCCACTTTCCCTCTTCCCTTTCCGTCATAGAGAGTGAAAAAAAAAAATTCGCTGTTGGTTTTCCACTCCCCTTTTCACTCTTGTACCTTTAAGAACTTACGTTTCGTTGGAGTGGCGCGATCCGGATTCGAACTGGCAACCCAATCCGTCCCGAACCCGTTATTGCATTTGTATTTAATTGTATTCCTTCCTGCTCCCTGTGGCCGTGAGCATTCTCGGTAGAATGGAGCTCGAGTGACTGCTTTGAGCTTCACAACGGGTTCAGTGAGGACTGCGGTATCGATACAGCTGTTATGTCAATGACCTGGAGACGGCTTGGGTTGCCAGTTCGAATCCGGGTCATGCCACTCCAACGAAACCCAAGTGGGTGAAGGTGGCTTACTGTAGTACGCTATTACTATTGTACTATTTTCACTTTTTGGTTTCCTTTTACTCTTTCCTTTATATAATTTATAGCAATTATTTAGGTGCTACATTTTTACTAAGGCTCCATTTTGCATTCATTCACAGTGAAAATTGTTATACGGTTTAGGCCGTTAAAATTAATTAATTGGTTCTCGGGAGTAATGCTTAAAAAAAAATTGACGCGAGCGGGCGGTGAGGTTTTTTTTTTTTTTTTTTGTACGTTTTACTCGTGATTTTTCAGATGCGGGCGATGGCTATTTTTTTTTTCCAAACAAAACAAAGTCAGTAGCTTACATTTTTGTTAAATAAATACAGATGCAAACCTATTTACGTTGCCTTTTGGACTTATATGACAAACTACCTGAGCGGGGAATCGAACCGACTACCTTTGAAACCAAAGGCCGAGTTCATACCGCTGAGCCATACTGACACGCCTATAGTAGAACCTCGGCCTTTGGTTTCAAAGGTCGTGGGTTCGATTTCCCCGCTCAGGCAGTCTGAAGTATAAGTCTGAAAGGAAACGTCCATAGACAGCATTTAACACGTACTATATACATATAAACATACACGGTCCGTGTCAGTATGGCTCAGCGGTAGGACTTCGGCCTTTGGTTTCAAAGGTCATGGGTTCGGTTCCCCGCTCAGGTAGTCTGACATATAAGTCCAAAAGGCAACGTAAATAGGTTTGCATCTGTATTTATTTAACTATTGTTGAGCCTTCGCTTTTCCGTCATTACATTTGGTTGTGGAGTACGTGATCTGTGTTTTAATTCCAATCTGAGCGTGCAAAGCTTGCACATTTGATAAAAGTTATTCTTTTAGTTGTGACATAGCTCTAAACGACCCTTACATTTGTTTCGAGGCGTTCATGTTAACATTGCAAAGTGCTGACGTGGTCATCGGCCCCAGAAATTGTTTGATGAAAGTGCTGATGTATGATCGGAATTTTTTTAATTTTAGACAATGTCATAAAAAAACGTTTCATGCGCTGAGAAAAAACCCATGCGTCGGCTCCCGAGAACCATTTAATTAATTTTCGACGGCCTTAAAGACAAAACATGCATCATACCTACCGCTCTGCCGCCGTTCCTTGTCTCTGGAAATCCTCGCTCGAGTGTTAACTCGAACAAGAGCAAGCAGGAAAAAGAAGTCCACGGAAAAAACGAGGAATCTCCGAAATCCGGGGAAAAAGGGAGGGGGCGGGGGGGGGGGGGGAGGATAGGAAGGTATCGATTTCTTCGGGAATGGGTGGCTGTCAGGCTGCGTGACAATCGTCCATTGTACCAGCCTGTTACGGTCCAACACCTGATGCTGGAGGGAGGGTGACCAGAATTAGGAATGGCGTTGGCTCTTCCATTACAGAGGTTGGACATTCATTGTGGCCGTACGAACTGTCCGGTCAACGTGGGTAATCAGCCCAGCTCATCACGCCCATTCTTTCTTCTCTCTTCGCCCAAAACCTTTTCAATGGATGGGTTCCCCTTTGTTCGCCCTTGCAGACTCTCCTGGGATGTGCAGCTAGAAAAAAAAAGGGAGGATTTATACCCTTAAGAAGAAACAGTTTGGTACCGGAAAATCGACCTATTTCGAGAAAGTGGATTGGTTCTATGAGGGAAAAGGTTTTATGAACAAATTTAGCTAATGCAAAATATTAAAAAAAAATATAATAAATTGTTTTTCGCATAATTGCTACACACCCTGTAACCTTCATGTTGTAGTCTGTTGGCTGTCTTTTGCTCAACCACGCCTACACTTTAACCTTTTCGTTTCAGGAGTGCCCAGACGGGTGCAGGTATAAGATGAGAGAAAAATTAAGATTTTATCCCTGCCGCGATTTTTGTGAGGGATCCCAGGGAACCCGAACAAGGCGAGCCTCGGTGCCCAGTGCTGGAGTCTCCTCGTCTCCAAACCGAGAGAATGCCGGTTCGAATCCCAAAAGGGACTTACCTACTTATGGGACTTAAAACAATCACCTAAAGTTAGGTTAGGTTTGACGAGACTGAAATGTTTCGTCAGCATATGTCACCACTACTGAACACTCGCCATATAAAAACAAAGACCGTCTATCTGGCAGACCACTTGATGTTTACCAAATCCTCAGATCATATTCGACCAACTATCCCCTGCTTCAGTTAGTAAATGTGTAGTTAACCTCTCAAACGGATGGCTTCGGTCTTGGGTCTACACGGGCTGCTCGCTGATGATCTGAACTCTGGTTTACAACTGTGACATAATTCTACTGTTGGGGAAAGGTGCTTCCTATACGGGGGATCCTAATTCCGTTCCCGTGGACGATTTCCCACTACTACAAGGAAAGGGGCCAAAAAAAAATTGCTCTACGTGAAGCCATGGTTTGATGGAAGAATTTAATTAGTTACTATAGTTTGTTCCACATTATGTTTTCAGAAAATTGACTGAATGACGACTCGTTTCCTTGCACTAATAGTGCAAAAACATGAGGGTATCACATTTGTAGACTCAACAAAGTTACCGTTAGAGTTTACGAATGGGATGTTTACGGATTTTTTGCACTCGTAGTGAAAGAAAACGTGGCGTCATACAGTCAGTTTTCTGAAAACATAACGTGGAACAAAGTATAGACAGTGACAAAAGCAAACTGATAATGGAATCCAAAAAAAAAAAAAAGCCTGTGGGGGGGTTTTCCTCAAAATGCATGGCCTTAATGAACGGGTTGGTGTCATCCACTCATCGGAAAATGGTAGAATATTTCAGGGCTCCGGAAAGGCAGTCTTAGGGCGCGTTTACGCAGCGACTCGCCTTTGCATTCTCGCTGCTAGAACTCAATCGCGATGGCAAAGGTGACATTGCCATGGTAACAACGCTAAACGGATTAGCTAAATCCGACATCGTTTGAGTAAATACTTGAAAAGTCTTATAATCCGTGCCAATAATATAAAGAATTCCTCATGACGAAACAATTTTCCCAAACGCTTCCGAACTCACGTTATTTGCTGTTTTCGTTGCGAGGCGGCAGACATAAAACCGCCGCCATGTTGGAATTTGAGGTGATTTCTAGCTTCTAGCTGCGAGAATGCAAAAGCGAGTGGTTGGGTAGACATGCCCTTAGGTTGACATTACAAAACTTCCAATTCCAGAAATAAAAGAGCTTTATTTCCATAGGCATCAGAGAAGGAATACAATTCAATACAAATGCAGTGCGGGTTCAGTGAGTCATCTATACCACACGCCATGGCTGTTTGCTGTGACATGAATATCACGTGACTGGGCTAGTCCAATCAGACGGCCGAACAGCCGTTGTTCTCGTTCGTCATTGGCTAACTCATGGTGACGTCACGGCAAACAGCCATTGCGCATGGTTTACGTAGAAACAAGAGTGCTCGAAGTTACGATGTGTTCCTTGCCTGTAAAGTCAATAATGTCATGGTTTCTAAAAGCTCGGATGAAACTGGAGATCAAGAAAAAGAGTTGTCAATACACCACCTCAATCCCACAGAACTTGAAAAATAGGAGTGAAACATGTAAACAAAAAGTCTAAAAGTCGTCGCATTACAGTGGAGTTTGTCTTCTACACGAGTGAAGAATTGGCAACAAAATGTATAAATATCCGAAAAACGCAATGCTGAAATCTCAAAAGGCGTAAAGCACGGCGACTTAAGGATCCCACATACAGTTAAATGAGTTGATCAATCAAGTTCTTCTAACCGTTCTAATATGCAAAACCATCTCGTTAGTTCACTATGTGGTGGTGTGGGAAAATTTATTGCCAACTTAGAGATTATCGGGTGACTTGGTAGCCTGAGATTAGCTTGGGGTGGTTCACACGTTCATCTGAAATGGCCCGCGCCAAAGTTTCGCATTACGTAAGCGACCAGGGTTTCAAGTGCTGTGGATTTTCTCACACTGCAAACACCTTCAGTGAACGGGCCGTGGTACGGCCTGTGTACCGGACTCCCCGGAAGTGGATAAATTGCTGCCAACAGATCATGAAGCTAAGGGCACGTTTATGCAACCACTCGACGCTTTTGCATTCTCGCAGCTAGAAGCTAGAAATCACCTCAAATTCCACATGGCGGCGGTTTTATGTCTGCCGTCACGCAACGAAAACAGCAAATAACGTGAGGTCAGAGAAGCGTTTGGGAAAATTGTTTCGTCATGGGGAATTCTTTATATTATTGGCACGGATTGTAAGACTGCAAGTATTTATTCAAACGATGTCGGATTTAGCTAATCCATTTAGAGTTGTTACCATGGCAATGTCACCTTTGCCATCGCGATTGAGTTCTAGCTGAGAGAATGCAAAGGCGAGTCGCTGCGTGGACGCGCCCTAACGATCCAAACAAGAAGCTTGCTTAGGCGAAGTTGACCTTATCCTCTAACATTGCTTGTGGATACAATGAATAATGATTCGCGGAACTGTTACGATTTAGATTTAATTGTCAGTCACCAAGATGAATGTCGTAACAACGTCACTTTAGCAATGTTATCTCGATAAGTGCCCAGAATTGAAAGTCAGGAGTTCACGCACCTCCTGTGGCGGTTTGTTGTACACTCAGGTCAATTCATATGACAAGTTATCAAGCAGTCTTTATAGAGTCGAGTTAGTAATTAATGACCGAGGGCACACGGAGGTTTCTTACGTCGCTTTATCTTAAGTCGACTTAACCTGCGTCGATGTAGTTCTTAGAGCACTTTTAGAACGTCCGTGTAACCACCTAAAACCACTTTCAAGTCGCTTTATCTCAAACCACCTCGTTACGTCGATGTAAGGAGTTGAAGCGCTTTAATAACCTACGTGCACCTACCTAAGCCCCATTTTCTACGTCGCTCTAAGGACTGCTTTCCTTTGATTGGTCGAAACGAGTGAGTTAAACGTCACGAAGCTAGGACGAAACCTGTCACTTCCTTAAAACGAAGTCGAAACCCCAGCTAGTTGAATGGGTATAGAGAGGGGTTTGGTTGGATGGGATGGGGATTAGATAAACGCGACGCTACATCGACTTAGCAGAGACTACCATGTACCAGTTGTCGTTTTAACTCCTTTCATCTTGAATGCCGTATAACAACCTGTATCTTAAAGCGACCTGAGTTCAAGTCGACGTAAGGTAAAGCCACATGAGAAACTTCCGTGTACCCTCGGTCTATGATAAAGTTAGGGTGGCGTTCAAAACATCATGAGGAGTTTCCCTGATTTTTCCAAGCTTCTCTACACCAAAACTGAAATTTTTCCCTTATTTCCTTTGGTCGAAGTTAAGTGATGTAGGAATAAATAAATATGCAGTGAAGGACTTCCCTGATTCTGAAGGATCGAGAAGATTCTAGGGCACCGTTCCCACGAAACTTGGAGAAGCGGTTTACCTAGCAACCTCCGGCTATAAAACCAGAGCTTTCAACCCTGAAGCTTTACTTCTTCACTGACTGCCTACCGATAAGGAAGTCTTTAGCTTTTTGTAACTATGTAATTTGAATTTTACTCTTAAACCGAAAATGTCACTTTCATGTTTCAAATGGGAATAAATTCCCTAACTTTACTTTATTTGGTCATCTAACTCAATTTATTTTGCCAAAACGTGCTTAACTCAGGGGATTAAATCCTTTAACGGAATTCTCTGTTGAGTTTGCTGAGTTTTGGTTGTAGATTTGGAAGGTACTGCCGACTGACGTACCAGCAAATAGCACACGTGATGAGCCAAATTGTTATCAGAAGGACGAGTTTGACTTAGTGGTTTCGGAAGACACTGAGTGGTAGAAGTCCTGCCGGCAGGACTGAAGAACATTTATACGTCCTGCACGAAAAACTAAGTGGCTCAGTTCTAGACACACGCTAGTGTGTCGCGCGAAGTTAGGCAGCAAACATCACACCAATTCAATTGTTGAGGACGAAAACCATTGTAGCGCGACGCCATAGCGTAAGTTTCTTATATTCTGAAGCATAGTTGGGCACATTTCAGGTACAGTACTTGCGGAAAAATAATAATGCGGTACAAAAGTTTAAATTTTGATGAAATTGAGAGCAATGACCCAACGGACAAAAATTAGTTCGTGTAGGAGTGTCAGCTAATCGGCTATCAATGCAAAATTTGACCCTGAATAACGTTGCTGAATACCTAGCTACCAGCTACTATCTAGCTAGCTACTTCTAGCTTTTTTTCCTTAGGGTAATTATTCACCAATACCGAGATAGCGGGAAGGCTTCCAGCTATGAAATTGGACGAATGGCTGCAGTGCTATACGAAATTCAAACCTTTTCTGATTTACATCTGAGGGTGTAACGGGAATGGCGTGGTAGGGCGCCTAGTACGGAAATATTGTTATAACCAGTGTTAGTATTGTCGGCATCGTCTCTCATTGGACAGCCAAAGTTCTGACAATGACAACGTGCACACTAACGTGCGTATCTAGATGCGCGTTGGCCTACCGAAAGTAGGAATGTTATAGTTTTCATTTAACCTTCGAACTATTTAGTCGGTGCGGTCAATTTGGCGAATGTTTTGGTGTGTTGATATCACTCCTTGGAAGGGCCGGAACCATTCGGAACTTGGCGATCCCTTTTACCAGTTTTGGTTTTTTATATGATTCGACCAGTAGTGATAGGAGCTTTCAACGGGACGAGACAGTGGAAGCTTTATCATTAAGCAAAGAAAGGGAAATTCAGGAGCTTAGTTTTAAAACAAAAACTCTTCAAAATCCCTCGTGCAAAGTAAAACCGTTTCCGCCTCCATTCACCTTCCGTTGCGTCTCCCAGTAGCGAAACTCGTTATGAATATTTCATAGGCACGTCTTCAACGTAAGAGAAAAACGAAACGCATAACCGAGTTCGAACGGATGTGTATGGTCGCTCCGATCGCTGGAGAAGCCAGGATCCACATTTCCTTGTTTTGATCTCGCTACCAATCCTCTTCCATTTCTGGGGATTATCAAGATGGATTTGGAAGCATGAGAAAATATTGCCGCACAACGGACTGCCAAAGAAAAAACAAACTGTATTCAAAGACGGAACGGATCAAGGAAAAATTTCGTAAAATTCAGTGGATATGGAGGGGAGTGCTTTGGGGAGGAGACTGAAGTAGCGATTCGAGTAAAGGGGATTTTTCAGCGGGAATAAATGTGTACATGCATAAATATGGAAATCTACGGATGATCTAATTATAAAGGTACAGACCCACGGAAAATTATTACGGTACCGTCTTGTTGGACCGGAGCTCAGTTTGCGGATACAATGGTTACCCGTAGGTAACCATTGTATCCGCATCACGAAATAACCACTGCATCACTTAAGACCATATTTTATTGATAGCGTTAAGGCGCATTTACGCAACGAAACGACTCGCTTTCGCCTTCTCGCAGCTAGAAGCTAGAAATCATCTGAAAGTTCAACATGGAGGCGGTTTTAGCTCTGCCGGCTCGCAACGAAAACAGCCAATATGTGAGTTAAGAAGCAACAGGGAAAATCGTTTCGTCAGCAGGAATTCTTTATTTTATTGTCACGGATTATAAGACTGCAAGGATATACTTAAACGATGCCGGATTTAGCTGAACCAGGCAGCGTTGTTATCATGGCAACGATTCACTTCCCATCACGATTAAATTCTAGCAGCAAGAATGCAAAGGCAAGTCGTTGCGCAAACGTGCCCTTACTTTCCGAATAATGCACCATTTATATGTTTCATCAAACTTTGACACTTGACAGATTTTAGAGCGTTAATTTGCTTATGGGAGGGTCACAAAATTAAGTTACCGTGAACGAAAGGATGCCAGTTAGAAACATCACTTAATTATCTTTCGTATGGCACTATTCTAATGTTCGTAGGTCCAGAGAAGTAGGCGAACAAACACGCACGCAAAACAAATCGTATCATTCGGAAAATGATGTATACTGTGAAACTTTGGCACTTTTCGTGGCTATACCCGAGTACCACTCAAATATGGGACTGTTCATTATTTATGGCCGGGGGGCGGGGGACTGGAGTAAATGACCTCCCCCCCCCCTTCGAGACCTTGAAACAAATTGACTCCCCCCACTCAAGGTCCAAATAGTGTGGCACCCCCCTCCCCCCTCCCAAAAAAAATGCGCTTTTCGTGTACCTATTGAGACTGTCTGCAGATGATTCTTGTAGCCTAGATTAGTGCTATAGCCAAATAAAGTAAGTAGCTCTCCACGCTGACAGTTATCATTAGGTGTAAGGAAAAGTGTATCATTTTTAACGAAAAGACATGTTGGGTTATAAATGTTCTATAAAATGTTCCTTAAACCCATCTCTTGTCGAGATTCATACAATAAGTATGATGAACACACTGTTTGCTTGTATGACCGCATCCATAACATAGTCAGCACCTGAAAGACAGAAAAAGCCAAGAAACCAGGTCCTAAGGCTTTTGTACAAAGTCCTTTTCAAAAACCATACTTGCAGCAATGGTACTAATGGTTCAAAATATTGTAATGGAATCTTTGGAGAGGGAGAAGGGCCCCTCTGAAATGTTGGTCAACAAGCCCTCAATGTCCTAGTTGAGCCACAACCTTCAACCAAGAATCAAAACAACAAACACCTCAATCCCAACTTCACCTTTCACCCCCTTTCCACTCTTCAAGCCACTTAGACTGTTCTTTTTCTGGCATTTCACTCCACCATTTTCTTCCCCCTCCATTTTGGAGAAAGCATGTGTGTATTTGGGTGCGCCGGGGCACTCTCAACTTGGAGTTCTATTTACTATTGCACTCTAATAGAGTGAGAGAAAGGAGAAGAAACAGCATTTTCCACACGCTGATGTACGGTTGCCATGTCCAATAGAAGGTCAGCCATGACCACCACCTTTCACCAAATCCGTAACCATGGCAACGATTCCCACTGATGACAGATGCGGTTTCACGCTTTTCCGCGAACTGCGGTTTACACCTTTTATTTTCTCTTTCTTTCTTCCTTTTCTCTTTTCTTTCGTTTTTGTAAGGCGCTGGCATCTTCGCATTCGCCGCCTTCTCTGCATGCTCCTCTCCCTTTCGCCACATATTCGTGCTAATTAAGGCGAAAGTGAGGACGAAAGTGGGGGGGAAATCGTTCATTCGTTTCATGCCAAATTCATCAGACCGCAGGTGAAAGTGAGAATACAAAGAAGGAATGAGAAAATCGACCTGCAGTATTTTAGGATCAGATTGGCCAGGAGAAAGGATTGCACAACGATGCACTGATCGTGCCTGGTGAGTTGCTCGTCGAGCAGACGAAACAGTATTATGGCCGATGCGTCACCTTTGTAGACTTTAAAACCTCTGAATTAGCAGGTGAAGGAAAGTAGAATGTGCAACACTGAACCATAACCGACAAGATAGCTGTGTTTATAGAAGGCCAGGCCAGACCATGAGAACTCTGCATACTAGCCTAATGGTTGCGGCTCTTTAGTTTGTCGCCTCGTCATGGTGTCGGTTCTAAAGAGACAATGGATTAGTCCACATTCTGCAGGAAAGAGGTCCAGCTTATTGCCCTCAGTGCCATCAAAGTGCTACTGAACTGTCATGTTCGTCTACAATTATTCGTCGTGTTCTATGCTCAGCCATTGGCCACATTGAAGAATGGTCAGAGAACTGCCAACCCCTTGTGTCGGCTATATACTAAATGTAAGATCCTGCACCTTGGTAGAAATAATAAGAAATTCAGCTACTCCATTACATTATTGTACCCTTGAAAACGAATGTTGTTTTAAGGATGGGGTTTCCTTATCAGGTGACTTGAAGAGCTCTGCCCACAGTAAAATGGTCGTGAAAACCTCCTGTACTCGAGCGATACTGACCCATCTGTGTTTTAAATCATAGGATGTTACCGTTCTTGTCCGTGTTTTTAAGACCAGTGTAAGACTGCCCTTGGAGTATGCCTCGCCAGTCTGGTCACTCTACCTGATCAAGGACATTGTGTTAACCGAATCTGTCCAGCGTAGGTTCACAAAATTCCTCCCAAGCCTACATTACAGATCTTACAACGATCGTCTTACCAATCTGAATCTAACAACACTTGGAAATAATTGCAAGTTGACACCTGACCTCTCACTCACTTTGGGCAATTTTAAACAATTTGCTTGATGTGAATGGCTAACAGTTCTTTATTAAATGTAGTTGTGAGTGGACCGAGGGCCATCTCTGAAGCGGATAGTTAATCGCTCTAGGACTGACTGCCGTAAATGTTTTTCATCTGTAATTGGTATGTTGATCCCTGTCTTTATGCCAGTGGACGAGCGGTCATGACGCTAAAACGTGGTTTGTAAGTGATTTGATCAAGGCTGATCGGCAGCTTCGTGCTGAGTCACGTCACTCCAACGAAATGTAAGAGTACAAAGCTGGCTTACTGTAGTGAGTTACTGATGTCTTCACTGTTGGCTGAAGATTTATTATTATTGATTCTGTTTGTGTCACTGCTTAATGATTGTGGCAGGATTTTAAGAAGTTAGACTTGGAGTGGTTTTCGGTGTGGTATATTTTTTAAGGTGTAATTGCTATACTTGTAATAATGTTCGTAATGAAAATGTTGGCGAATTTTTCAGCGAATGTAACTAACTAGTCGCATTCCCTCACCTACCATTGTGATGTCTAATGTACTAATCCTGAAAACCTAATTTAAAAATATACAATTCCGTTCCCTTGTCGAGAAGGGGGGGGGGGGGGTGTCGATATTTTCTTTTCGTTCAATTTCGCCCCGGGGTAATCATTATTATCTAGCTTAGTTGCGAAAGAATCTTCGAACTGCTTCTTACTCTCCATCGTCCCCTGAGCGAACGTTTTTAATTTAATTTTGCTAATGGCAAAAGTTTAGAAATTTTTGTTTGTTTATTAAGTTGAAAGCACCGTATTTGAAAAGCAATACGGGAAAGCAGTTTTCGAGACGTTGTTTCTTCAGTTTTCTTTTTTTCTTTTTCATTTAATTTTGAAAACTTTTGCTTTTAGAGGAAACATGTTTGAATTTCTTTGACGTATTTGCCGATAAAAAAACAAATTCTCTTGTTGTCCGTATATTAAAGCAGCAGTATTGCGATTGTTAAAAGTACAGCCAAGCACTACGCGAAGTGCAAAAAAGTACGTGACTTTAAAACGGACGTAAAACACATAGAAACCGGATAATTAGACACCGGACACATAGATACCCCAATTTAGGCGCCGGACAAACAGGCACTCAAAATACAGACGCAGGACAAATAGGCACCAAATTTTAAAAAATTCTTCTTTTTTTTTTTGGATGAATTGCCCTCAAATTTTGTATCGTTTGTTTTATTTCGTGTGAGACCGTGGGGTAGGGGGAATTAATTGACCTCTGCCATTTTTTCGAAATTTTTTGTGGCGAATTAATGTTCCAAATTACGTTACCTCGTTCACGCTGCCGCGCTCGCTGCGGCTAACACATGACATCAAAGATGCTAGTGTAATGCAGATGGCAATAAATAAAGAACCAATTTTGAACGCTACGAAAAACTTTTATGGCAAGCCTTTTTGCTCCAATTTGAGGGCAATCCATCCCGATTAAAATGAAATTTAAAAACTTGGTACCTATTTATTTGTCCGGTGTCTATACGTCTGAGCGCCTATTTGTTCGGTTGCCTATTTGTCCGAGTGCCTAAGCTCAGGAGCCTATACGTGCCCGGTGATTAAATATCCGGTGCCTGTGTGTCAGCGTACCTTTAAAAACACAGGTTACACCTAATATTTCAAAGAACATCATCAAAATTCATCCATAATCAAAGAGAAATAAAACAGTAAAAATTGATCTACTTAAGCGTCAGTCACCAGGGATTCCTTCGAAAAGTGACTTATCTGTAACTCGGGCTACGAAGAATCAACCTGTTGCGTGTACTAATCACGTAGTTCTTGCGAGACGTCGCGTCATAATGCCCTGGTCCGACATATCTTAGACGGTTGCCTGTACATAATGGCACTCAAATTACGTCTCAGGCAGTAAATCACGCGACTCAACTAATCATGCTTGACGAGCGGGTTCTTGGGAATAACTTGGGGGACACGGGCTAATACTGCAAAGGAATCGATGATCTACAAAGTAAACAGTTGGCATTTTAAAGACTGGCCTTGTCAACTTGTCAAATGACTGTTATTACTACCCTCAGGAAATCTGAATATCCTCGATCGCGCTTTGCGAACGTTCGTGCCCTACTCGTAATTTGGCCCTATTTATCCCCTAAAGTCATGATCATGACCCAAATTAGGGTTCACTGATGTCTTTATGCCAGTAGACGAGCGGGCATGATGCTAAAAGGTGGTTTGTAAGTGACGGGTTTGGATTCCCGTGGAGGGGAGGGGAGGGTGGAGGGGGGGGGGGCTTCAATTTACTTGCATTAATCGACTGTGTCGCGTGGGCGATTTTGTGTTGCGTTCCGGTGTTCTATTTCTTACAAACTAAGATACAGAGATTCGTGATTAAAGCTTCAACGTATCTTTAATGAGTGGCTGCGGCATCTAACGTCGTCTAACATTATTTAGTCCTTTGTATAGCACTCGATTTCAACAAGCGAAGGAACGCGCAAAGAAATTTCTTTTTACACAACAAACTAGCCACGTGCCTCCTTAGTTGTTGTATGTAAAGTTGGTGCGACCACGTGCAACAGGGAGCAAGCGGTCAAGGCTAACGATATCACTGTCACTAGATGGCGGCCATCTAGCGGTTCAAAATCTGTTGCAAAATGGTCGATATATAGAAAAAAGTACCCATGATGTCTGTCTATAGGCTTAATTGTACCGCTTGCTGTGGGGCAAGGTAGCTTAATGGTTAGCACGACCATTTCATGTGCGAGAGGTCCCAGGTTCGATCCTGACCTCAGCTACCCCTGGCATTTTCGGGAAGAGAAGGACCCTGTGATGCCTCGTGCTCATGTCGATTGTGGCGTGTAAAAAAAATCTTAGGAATTTCCGATTGGAATTACCTAGGAGAAATGTCCCTCTATCCTTCTGGCGCCACGGGCTTCGGCTGGGAGCGCGGCAAAACTACAGATGCTCCCTGGTGCACGTGGACGCAATAACTTTAAACGTGAACAATTAAGGCGGCACGTGGCTTGTTTGTTTCATGAAAAGAAATTTGTGTGTGTGTTCCTTCGCTTGTTGAAAGTAAGGGCTCGACAGAACTACATAGCAATAAACGGCTGTAGATGGTGCAGCGTGTCATTTGGTGGCAATCCCCCTTTAAAACAGCAAGAATGTAAATGAACGTTGTGCTCCAAATAATACTTCCTTGTAGTTCATTGCTGTCACGTGATGGAGAGTCGATACGATGACAAATCGTTCCTGCGACGATTTTGGGTTAAAAATGCTACAAAATCATGACTTGTGGGAACCACCCAAGTTAATTTTTGCTTGATCCAACCGTGTTAATTTTCGAAGGCTCCCCTGGTCGCCGGTCAGTCTGTAAGAAAATCTGAGGGCGCGGACTCCTGAATTTTCCCCCTTAGTATGGCTAACGGGG